>NAJQ01000500.1:0-22178 GCA_005059865.1 Friedmanniomyces simplex
CAATCAAGAGGTCAAGGTGGGTTCAGACGATCTGATCAAGGGTGTAACTTGGTTGACTGAGTTGAGCACGAAGCTCCTAACTACCCGTAAGGACTGTCTTCCTAACTACGCCTCTCGTACGGCCGCTCCGTCCGATCATTCCGCTCTCTGACCATGATCGCGACGATCGACAGATCGCCTACCCTGTGGTACTCAGGCGTTCCGACGAGAGTCATACGTCAAGGTCTGTCACATGATCTGAGTGATCCGTCACATGACAAACGATCATAACAATTAGGCTAGTAAGTAAGAATACAAGGTAGCGTATTATAATCGTAGTACTAAAAGGGATTCCTAGGAAGGTAGTAATACTTATTATAATAGTAGAGTAGAAGAGTAAGATAGTTAATATTAAGCTACTAATAATATTAATAAAGAAGATAGCTAGTAGAACATAGAGTACTATCTAGAGAATAGAGGTAATAGTAACAAGGATAGTATAGTATTAGTTGTTACCTTCTACGATAAGCTATAGCTTAGTAAGCTTATATATCTTAGCAACCTATACTTAGGATAAGTTAGGCTACTATACCCTATATCTATATATACAATAAGTAGTCCTAGACGCTAATACCTAGCGCTAATACCTAAGCTTAATAGCGCGTAACCCTATTAGTACTATTACTTAAGGCTACGTAGTAGTAGTCTATACAAGCTAATACTTACCTTAGGAGTTAAGAGTAATATATCTAACGCTATTGTTTATTAGTATATTAAGGTCTATTAACCTTAGATCTTGTTAAGTAGGAGCTAAGTGTAATTAGATTAGAGCTTATTAGATAAGGAGTAAGTAAAACAGAACAAAGTAGTAATCTTAGGTAGTTAAGTAATTAGTAAGATTAAATAGTAAGTTAAATATAAGGATATATAGGGTGTTTCTTGTCTTCCTATATACAAAGGAGAATCGTATCTTATACTAATAGCGATAGGAGTAGTTATATTAGTCTATGTTAGCTATGTCGCCTAGGACCTTAACTAGTAAGAGTAGTTATATTACTTTATATTAGCCTTGTTATATAAGAGCAATAGGTTAGCTTAAGGTAGTTAGCGTTGCACTAACTAGCTATCTAGGCTAAACCGTAATAAAGAGTTAGCGTAGATAGGACTAAATTTACTATTCTATATAGGCGTTTTATAAACGTATATAAAGGAGGCCTTACAAAGGAGTTAGCGCTTAAAAACTCCTTTTAGGGAGGCGCTCCTAGTATAGAGTACGTATTTAGAAAACCTAGGCTTGTGAATAATTACGCTAGGCTAGGCCTTCGTAGAACCCGTCGTCACGCCTAGCATAAATTCCGAACTTATCCGGATTGGATGGATGATTGACTACCTAGCCTTCTTTCCTCAAGCAAGGTAGGCAAGCTATCTCGATTCGATGGATCTGATCGAAGCCCATCACTTCATGTGCATTCTAACACTATAAATGAACTCGTTTATATCGTGCTCTCGTCTTGTTTCCCAGAGGATGTTTCTGACTCTCCGATATCACCCACTATCTAGTCCTGTGCAATTACAATCTTCGAAGCATACCAAACATAGCGACTGCAATGTCTCCGCTATCTTCTCCCGACAATATGGTCTCTGAAGAAACTCAAACATGCGCTTAAGCTCCCTTCTGAGGCTCTGACTAGTCCAAGTTGATTTTTTGAGCCTTCGGCCCCCTAAAGTCAGCCATATACAACAGACTCTTCCGGTCCAAACTCAGCATCGCAGGCCAATTCGACTGCACGCCAAACACCGTGATCTTGTTGCCCCACGTCGCACCGCCATCACCACTCGTAATAATCTTGTCATCCGCCCCTATGATCCAGTGGTGCTGCTGCGTATCCTCATCCGTCATGAAACTCACACAAAGCGTGCCGCCAACAGTAACGATCTGCGGCGCCCCAGCATTATTGTTTGTACCAGTGGGAGTGTACACGCGCTGTCTGTTTCCCCACGTCTTGCCGTCGTCGAAAGAGGTGATGCTGTTCACCGTGAACAAGCCATCCTGTTCGCTCTCGAACACGGCAAGGAGACTGCTACCGCTGATGGTCGCAACGCCGAGCATGCCATCCCGGGCAGTGACACCGGTTCCGGAGATGATTGTGGCGGTCGACCAGGTCTTGCCGGCGTCCGTGGAGGTCCGCATCAGGGAGTCTTGATCGTCGGCACTGTTCTCGCGGGAGTAGTACAACTGGAGTGAACCATCTGCGGCGTTTCGGAGGAAAGGTTCCCAGTTGCCATTTGGTCCGGCCGGATCGCTAGCGGGTGTCGACAGGTAGGACCATGTTACACCGTTGTCATCCGAGAAGGAGATGGTGATACGGTAGTAGAGATACACTCCTGTGGTTGCGTTCTTCGAGTGATTGCGGTAGGCGAGGAGAACGCGTCCAGAGGGGAGTTGAAGCGGATATGGGTTGTCGAGGTCGTTGGCGTTGGAGGCTTCTGTTGCCGCTGTACCCAGAAGAGACCAAGACGCGCCTTTGTCCGTGGATCGGACGAGAGTAAGGACGTTGTTGCCATTGCTGAACCCGGTATAGGCTCCGAGTATTGAGCCGTCATGGAGGAAGTTGGCCCGTGGGTATGTACCACCTCGGCCAGAGGTCATGTCCACAGTCGCACCGGCCAGTGATGGTACTGTCCGTGGGTTCGTGCCGACTTCGTACGTCCAGTTGGTGGTCAACGGAGGCGTGATGACCGAGTACGGAGTGGCGATGGCGCTGCTTCCCCCACTGGCAACCCCGGTGCTTGTGCTACCGGGATTAGTTGTGGAGCTCCCAGTGCCCGTGCTGCCCGTACTAGTTGTGGAGCTTCCAGTACTTGTGCTGCCCCTACTAGTCGTGGAGCTCCCGGTGCCTGAAACGCCTTGGCTCGTCGTGGCGCTTGGGCTTGAGGAAACGCTCGAGTAAGAGGTGCTAGGAGAGCTTTCTGCATTGCTAACCTCGTTTGAACTGCTCCAATGGTGGGTGTGGGAAGTCTTCCAAGACTGAGACTGCGCTGAGTTGGCCCAAGGGTAGGGGTTGTAGATACCCTGTGCGGCAGCTGCCAGCACGTAGCTTGAAAGCACAGCGGCAGTCCACATACCGGGCGGAACAATGATTAGAAAGTAGGGAGATGTTGTGTAGGCAAGATGGAGTGGCAGGCGAATGATCTACTACTTATGCTTGACCGACTTCTCCCCTACCTTGTCGCCACTCACACAGTGGGTTAGAGTCTTCGACTGCTCTTGCGCCAACCAGCCCGCGTCCACATAACATGGCCCTGTGCAATACAGATCATGCTTGCGGCGCCGGGATGTTGTGAGCCGTAACCTTGTGGTTGTCAGAGGGGTAAAAGCTTCAAGCGCGGGGGGTTTCTTCGTCCATCGTCTTGGAATAGAGCATGTGGTCCGCGCGGGGTCGGGAGGCCCCGAGGAGTCCTCCACAACCCGTGTGTTTACCAAGCTTGATCTGCGCCTTGGCGGTTACGATTCAGCTGCCAAGCAGTTGGAACATTGCTTCTCTGGGGCGCTAGTGCGGAAGGCCAAATGCGGCGCTGGCCACGAAGAGTGACATCGACCGTGCGGCTGAAAATGGGCATTCTTTCTTGCCACGAACAGAATGCTGGTTTTTATCAGACAGCCCTTACGCACTATCAACCAGGATTAATCTCTTTACTACTGGGATCCTCCCCATTCCACACCTTGAAACTGTCTCGCCGCGATGGCCGCAGCAACACAATCTGCTCCTGTGCCCGCCCACGAGCTGATCAATGAGGCGAACCAGCCCCCAATGCTACGCTCAAACTACGGCGACTACCTAGATCAGAGCAGCGTAGGATGGCTGAAGGAGACTTTGACGACTGCCTCCCTCGGAGAGATGCGGCAACGCTTCGACCAGGACGGCTACCTCTTCATCAAGGGTCTTATACCAAGAGATGACGTTCTAGATGTACGACAGAAGTATTTCGAGCATCTTGCACCAACTGGCATTCTCAGGCCTGGCACAGTGGCAAGAGATGGCATCTTTGACACTTCTCAGGACCCGATCGTGCATAACGGCGTTGGTGGCAGTGACTTGCCAGAGGACATAGAGAGACAGAGGTTGTTGGAGTCAGCGCACACGATGCCTATATATCTTGCCTTCTTGGAGCATCCAGATTTCAGAGCTTTCGTGCGAAGCTTCATGGGTTGGCAGAAGGATATCATACTGAAACGAACATTGCTGAGGTCAGTGATGTGAATCCACTCCTGAGCTCGTGCTCACCATAAATCTAGACACAATGTACCCAACGGTCTATCGACGGGCTGTCACTACGATCGCATCTTCCTCCGTGCAGGCGAAGATTTCCTCACAGCATGGGTACCAATCGGCGACTGCACTGCCGAGGGTGGAGGGCTCATGTACATGGAAGACTCCACGGATATAGGCAAAGCCATGGAAGCGGACTTCATGAAACGTGCTGAGCACTTCACGCCGGAGGAGCGCATCAGTGGCTTCAACCACAACATGGCTCGAGATGGGCAGCTCTCGCACAATGCCGTCGAGCTTGACGCGGACATCAACATGAGATATGGTAGCACTGGCGGCACGAAAAGACGCTGGCTGGCTGGCAACTACGAGGCTGGTGATGTGGTGTTCCATAATCCGTACATGATACATGGCGCTGTAAAGAACGAGGATGCACTAGGCAGGATCAGGCTCGGGACTGATCTGCGGCTCTATGAAGAAGGCGGCGCGATTGATGAGAGGTGGATGCAGGACGTTTGGCGACCTGACGATGGACTTTGAGCATCAGGCTCCGTAGAGAAGCAGCCGGCCTCCGGAATACAGCCGGCGACGAAGAGCCAACGAATGATTCTCAAGGCAGGGTGTGGTATTCCAAGATACTTAAGGCCGCACTCGATGCGGTCAATGTTCCAGTATAGCTCTGCGCAACCGCCGTCCTGAGATCTCGCAGTTTCAGACATTGGCAGAGTTGTTGGCCAAGCACACCGTGTAACAATAGTGCCGTGTTGCAGGAATGCATTCTAGTAGCGCGTCTTACAAACAGTAGGCCCATGCCTCCGCATCTTGTCCGGTCGATCGCATCGTCGCGATTAGCAAGACACCTCCAGCGGCCAACAGCTCAATGGCTACACTCGCTCTCCTTATCGGTCTCGCAACACTTGCAAGCAGCGCCGCAACGATCGGTAAGTATAGACGCAAGACTCGCCTGCGGCTCCATTGCTGACCAGGCACAGCGGCCGCCACAAGCGTGTCCACGAACACAATCACCGCAACCCCTTCACTCTCTGCCGTGTCATACTCCTACACCTTCACCGTGACCACCTCAACGACAGTATGGAGCGCACCTTCATTCGCGACCGACTCGCCTATACCAGCATGCTCGGACACCATGTGCCCAGCGCTTAACGGAAAGTACTGCGTTGATGCGGGCGGCGACAAGTACGGCATATTGTGCAACATCCAATTCTCCGGCATGGTCATCACCAACAGTGGCAAGAAGATGCTCATGGAGCGGATTCCAGGCGAGGCGGACGGTCCAATGTCGGACATCGCGAAGAGAACCTACGCGGGATCATTCGATAACTGCGCCGAGTTCTGCGACGAGTACGATGATCCTTCTGCGCCTTGCATGGACGTTGCGTATCATGACGGTTACTGCAAGTCGTATGGTACCATCACTGGGACTTTCTCCCTGGCGGGCGGTATTGCTGCTGTGAGATAGAATTAGGATGATGGAGGACGATGAGCTCCTGAATTCGAGGAGACTGGTGGGCAAGCTGATTGAGATGATGGTTTTAGCAGCCCAGGCAGGCGCTGGTTTGGCCACTCGTATTACCATCTCCGAAAGTGATATAGCCTCCATTCCCATCACGCCGAGTCCATTGCTCTGGTCCGTCACGTTACAGTCAACACTACTCATCTCAGTATTCCACGTGGAATAGCTTCTAGTCTTCCGGAGGCTGCATTGATATAGTGCAGATCTGCAATGCAAGTCAATATCCGGACCCTGAAACGTCGCATTTAGGCTTCGAACAGTCGAGACGTCGTTGCCAAACTTCCTCCGTGTCCTACATACGACGGCCTACCTCTCAACCCTCTAACGGTCACAGAGTGTATTGCACACTGGTCGCCTGGCGTTCGCTGCATGGAACGCGTCTTATCAGGCTCTTTCCATAGCTGGCCAATGCCCTGGTCGAATGGCAACACGTGGCTGTTCGCCGGCTGAGGGCGCATGGCTTGTGCCTGTCCGCACCCGGCTCCATAAAGCGTCCTCATTCGGGACACTTGGCCGCGCAAACTGGGCCGGTTACCTCATCCGCAACCGCCTGGCGACCCTAAGATGTGGGTGCTCGTGAGGCTCGCCACATAGCTATGAGCGATGGACCTTCAACAGGCCCTTTCAACCTCATGTCTCGACCGGTCACCGCAACTCGCTTGGGTCGCACGAAGGCAGCTCTGCGCGACTTGGCGGTTCGAGAAGCTTTTGCACTGCCTCAGGCTGTGGACAGTCACAGTCTGGTGTATCGCAGCGAGGCTGAGCAGGGGCAAGCTCTGGGCGCTTGCTACCTCTCCTTGAGCCGACGATAGCTCATTTGAAGCAGATCTGACGACCCGTTCGAAGCCCGGCGAGCGACTCAAGACCACGAGCAGACCAGCAAACCCCAGACCGTATATTGCAGCCTCGCGGCTGCCCGCAGAAAGCAACCATGGCCTTCCAGCCACTTTCGGTTGGCGACATCCTGATGCTGTCGCAGACAGCATGGAAGATTGGGAGAGCGTTCACGAAAGGCAAGACGTCAGCACCGTCCGAGTTTGCGGAGGTCGAGCACGAAGCCAATGGCCTCTCAGAGGCTCTGAAGCTTGTTGCGGAGACGCTACACACAGACGGTGGGATACTATCGCAGGCGGACGGTGACACCAAGAATGCCGTCAACACGATCTTGGAAAGCGCAAGGAGGCCGCTCAGTGACTTGGAAAGCTTCGTTGATAGGTACCAAGTCATCAGGAAGGAGAGGACCAATGGCGGCGGTTTCGTGGTAGAACGAAGCTGGTCTGAGGTGGTTCTGGCGAATTATAGGACTTTTAAGTGGACGACCGAAGGCGGCGACATCACTGAGCTCAGAAACATGCTTGGAACGCCTACCAACACAATCAATCTAGTCATGCAAGCGCTGCAATCACGGTCGCTCGCCAGACTGGAGAAGACGGTCATGCCAATGGCCGAAAACATCGTGGATATCCATGAGCTCGTGCACGGCGACCTAGGCAGCAAGATCGATGACCTTCACCCGGACAATCATGACAGTTGCGAACAGCACACCCTCTCTCCAAGCTCAAGACCGTGCGATCGAGGACGTCAGCAGCACACGCAGCAGCAGCATCAGCACCATCTCCACGATAGAGTCCCCTATAGCCTCTAGCGGCAGAGGTAGCCGCATGATTGAGTCAGCACCTTCGCGCCCCATGCCTCTTCCAATTCGTCAACCAGACCGGAGAGGCTCCGCGCAGTCCAGCCGCAGCTCCAAGTCTACCATCGTAGCTGCGAGACAGGGCCGAGAAGACTCAGCGTACTACAGTATGGGTCCTCTGCCGTCCAAACGTGACGACGGCGCATCGATCTCGGGTTTGAGGCCGGATCGCCACCCGAGGACCGCGGGAGCATCGGTGACGGTTGTACGCCCAGCTCGAGCAATACTTCGGCACACTCCTCCCCGGGTAGACGAGAGTCTAACGTTGCTCGTCGGGAGTCGACAACCCTGCCCAAACTGTTCAACGCGATCTACGAGGCCGATGCCGAGGTGGACGGCAGTGAAGACACGCCTGACACAGACATGTTACCGAACGCCAGTAGCTCAGCACTCTCCTCTACCACAGGCTTGTCTCGCGCCTTCAGCGGCGAATCATCACTGCCGTCACCAGCAATTCCACCAGATGAGGGCGTCGGCTTGCATTCAGCCGCTACACCCGCGTCTTTCCTAGGCTCACCAAGCCGGCAACGTAACAATGCCCACGATGGTCCCCGCCCTCAAACCGCCAAGACTGTGCGGCCGAGTAAGCGGGACAGCGCAGATTTTGTGGGTGCACCGAAAGGACGGATTGGAGATCCCAGCTTTGAGAAGTTACTGTTTCGTAACGCTGCGATCATTTGCGAGGTTCGCGCCAAGTCGGTCGAGTACGCACAGACATTGCCGGACGAACCTGACCCTCGCTACAACACGGAAATGAGAGAAGCTTGCAAAGGGTCTCGCATCTGCGTCATTCGGAAACGGGAGCACCGCGAGCACGGCGGTACCAAAATCGAGACCTCCATATGGGCTATAGCAGACGACGGTGATGTACGGCTACAGCAGAAGCTGTCGGAGATCAACGAGACGGTGCCATACTGCTCCTAATTTGACCCACTCAAGGTCTCATTACAGCCATCGGAAGGCTTCGGCAGTGAAATTGCACTTCGATTTCACGCGGAAAAGTGGGATGAGGTGCTTCTGGAAAAGAAGACGAACTGGATCAACTATGTGTTCGTGTCGGAGAATGACGCTATTGCTTTCCAGTCTGCTGTTTTTGGTCGCAAACTCCTTGGCAGCTTCGGCACGAACAAGACAACCATCCTTCATGAGGGGTTCAAGGGTGCATTCGCCTTCGAAGAGCCGTTCGCAAACATTGAGTTGCTGCGTCTGTGGGAGGACGATGGTATCTCGACACCAGGCGCTGCGGATGGCGTCTTGGCACTGATGCACGTCTCGTCCAACTTCGGCGAGGGATGGGCACGCTGGTGGATCAATAGCAGCAAACAGCAAGTTCGCGTTAAAGAAGACGGAGCCAAGTGGGCAAGAGTGAAGGGCATAGATGTCACGGTTATTAAACCGGGAAGTGGTGCCGCCGTCGCCGACAAGATTCGCAGCCCATCGATGGCTGGCGAGGGTCTGCAGCGGGTCGAGACGAGCATGGAGGCGAGACCGACTGGAGGCAAGCGCATCCCCGTTAAGTCGGTGACGGGCATCAAGGTCGATTTTAAGGCGGAAGGGGAGAGAGCCAAATTCGTGAGCCAATGTAAGAGGGTACAGGAGAAGATGATACCGCTGCCGGACGTATGAGGTCTGCTTATGGGCGTGGCTGCTTGCTCGACTGTCAGGGACAAATTGGCGGCTTGAATTTGTTGCGATATACCCGGGAGTCTTTTTGACAGAGGCAATGCTCCTGAGTAGCATGAGCGCACAGGCATGTATAGATAGATGGGGGTGGCAACATTCCAGACGTAACGCTTCGCCATTGGTCCTCCGGACTCAGGATATGGACAAGCGGTCTTCCTTGGTGCACATGCATTGCAACGTCGTCTGTCGTCCTGTTCAACTCCGCACTTCCGGACGAGTTTACCCTTTCGGCAGGACGTGATGCAGCTGGGCGCTCTAAGCTTGCAGCCTCAGAGGCACGTCTTACTCGAAGAGTCGGCTGACCATAGCAAACCCTCCGCAGAATTAAGTCTGCGAAGCCCGTTCAGATGAGAATGCTGCGTCGAGGCTTCCGCGATGCTCTACGATCACGTCCATTAGTAATGCAAGCATTGACTGTGATGACAGTACAACCGTACATGCAGCTCCGCGATTGCATTAAGTCAGCGCCAAGACATACCCGCCCCACAGGGCTTACTTTCCAAGGTACATACAACCTCCTTCCTGCAAGCCACTCTGCTTTGTCACTTTCGACTGATACAGCTCCCGTACATGGTCTTGTTCACTTCACAGGGATTGGCTGAACTGTCGCCGTTCGGCCCTCTACAATCATCCTTAACGAATCGGCCCAGCAGCTGTTGCTCCGGTAGGTGCTGACATATTCGCCACAAGCACGAGAAGGTAGCTTCGTCACTTCATATAGACTGGTAGTAAGTCAGGAGAGCTAGCATCGTACCACCTCTCTCTCCGCCGTCATCTCTTAGCTGCTCTCTCCTGCTCTCCAAAACATTAGACGTTATCAGTGACGATACAGTGACCATCAACGAAACAAAAATGGCAGACCACATACGAGATGCTCCCATCGGACAGCTACTCCGCTACATCACAGGCAATAAGATTCTACTCTACCCAGAAGAAAAGGCCGACTTTGAGTGTCCATTATGCTACACCGATGCCAGACCACGCGACCAGAGCGAAGGCACATGCGCTGACACCAGTTACCTCCTCGAAATCCGGACAACAGTCTCCCGACCAACACGATTCCGAAAAGGCCGGTATGGAAGCTCCAGAGTCTCCGCCAAACAGGACAGATACCGTCAAGAAAACAAGCCACACCCCGGCTGACGAGCGCACACCATCGGACTATGATCGGGAGGCACTCGAGCTCATTGAGACCTTACGCTCTGAGTTCCATAAAGACATCGAGAAGGGGTATTAGCCAGACGAACACTCAGCTCTCCCGCATCGGCACACGTACGGCACTGTCACAAGCGCACACGCGAGCGGACTTGGAGGCCGCCTTCAGCGCTGCCTCCCGTCTTACTGAAGAACCTTCGCGGCCTATCGTTCCACAACGAACGTCATCTGGAAACATCCTCGTTGACTGGTATACCACCGACGATCCGGAGAACCCGTGAGTAGACCGATGCTTTCAGTAGCACAGTGGGAGCCATGCTAACAGCTGCACCCATTGCTTCCAGGCAGAACTGGTCCAGCATGAAGAAAGCCCTCGCCAGCCTGCAAATCTGCCTCTACACTCTCGCAGTGTATATGGGCAGCTCCATCTATGCGCCAAGCGCGGCGGGCGTGGTGGAAGACTTCCATGTCAGCATTGAAGTCGCCACATTCGGACTTTCGCTCTACGTGCTCGCCTATGGCACTGAACCTCTGATCTTCAGTCCTCTCAGCGAATACCCTCTATCGGCCGCAACCCACCTTACATGATCACCATGGCGATCTTCGTCATTCTGTGTGTCCCGACCGCGCTCGCGCAGAACTCCGCGGGTCTCCTCATCCTTCGCTTCCTCCAAGGCTTCTTCGGGTCTCCGGCCCTGGCGACTGGCGGCGCAAGTCTACAGGATATGTACAGCCTCATCAAATTGCCCTACGTCCTCTGTCTGTGGGCGCTAGCTGCGACTGAGGGGCCGGCACTCGGTCCTGTGATCTCTGGCTTCAGCGTTACTGCAGAGAACTGGCGCTGGTCGATCTGGGAGATGCTCTGGCTCTCCGGCCCGGTGTTCATCTCGATGCTGCTCTTCCTGCCAGAGACAGCATATCCCAATATCCTGCTGCGTCGAGTGAAACGCTTGCGAATCCACACCGGCGATCAGCGTCTCAAGTCGCAAAGCGAGATCGATCAAGCCAACATGCGGCCCAGAGACATGGCGTTCGAAGCCCTCTACCGTCCGCTTCAGCTCATCTTCATGGACCCAAGTAAGCCATTTCCGCAAATGATTGTGTTCAGAGCCTCACTAAACGTCTCATCTAGCCATCGGTTTCACTGCCGGCTACGTGGCACTATGCTACGCCATCTATTACTCGTTCTTCGAAGCCTGGCCACTGATCTACATCGACAAGTACGGCTTTAACGTCGGCGAGATGGGCCTAGCCTTCCTCTCAATCCTTGTTGGCGCAGTCCTGAGCATCGTTGGGTACTACAGTTAGTAAGTCAATGAGCAGCTAATTCCGTGCTCGATCTTCCGCACATGCTGACTCTGGGACCTTCGCAGCATCTACTACATCATGGAGCCAGACATCATCAAGAACGGCCTCGGTAAACCAGAACGAAGACTGGTTCCAGCCTTAGTCGCAAGCTTCTCCTACCAGTTGGCCTCTTCATCGTCGCCTGGACGGGCGACGAGCACGTTCAGGTCCATTGGAGCGTCAGTATCATCGGCGCTTCGATCTTCACGATCGGAGTTTTTGTGCTCATGCAGTGTATCTTTGTCTACCTGCCACTCGTATATCCGCAGTACGCCGCCAGCTTGTTCGCCGGCAACGACTTCGCCAGGTCCGCTGTGGCTTTTGCGGCGGTCATGTTCAGCAGACCAATGTACGTTGCGATGGGTATTGGACCGGGAGTTAGTGTGCTGGCTGCGGTTACGGCGGCGTGTATTGGTGGGATCTTTGTGCTTTACCTTTATGGGGAGAGGCTGAGGGCTAGGAGTAGCTTCTCGGCGAAGTAGCTACGTGGCGCTGATGACTGTTCAGGTAGCGCTGGGCTCAGAGCTACGGTAGCGCACATCTTCGTGATTACGGTACATGTGGTTGGAGTACGACGTTAGTGTTGATATATAACGACCTTTCGATGTCAGAAACCTTGAGGGAAACCAAGCTTGGCTACGCGGACTGAACCATGGTTCTGGTAACTTCTTAGCAAGCACCTTGGGTTCACGCATATATGTATATAACCGAAGACGCTGTGCTAAGTTCTTACTCAGTTCCTGCATCGTTCTTTCGAATACTAGGAGTTTCGGCAAGCAAGTGGCCACCACGCAACAACGTACACAAGCGAACGAAAGATCCTAGCCGACGACGGTACGATGCTCGAACCGACTCCTGCAGCCCCTCTCGCGATTCTCACCTTCATACTCAACTTGATACTCATCGAACTCATAGCCTATGCCGCAATCAAAACATGCTACAGCGGTCTTTTAATGTTCGCGCCTCCTCGCTACTCAGCCGCTGACGATCGGTATTAGAGCGATACACGCAGCTGCTGGACACATGTATTCCGGTGGCTTGTCTTCGCAGCAGCTTGCGTGATTGTGGTAGCTGTCATTAGGCTTGTACCCTTGACGGTGCACTACAGTTCGAAGGGAACTGGACAGGAGGGGAATCGTAGCGCGAGACTGGAGAGTGGCAAACTCTTGCTTGCGGAGGACGTCGCGTAGGCAAGTCAGCTGCCCGGTCTTCACAAGCACCTACTGGCTCGAGTGCTAATATCAGTGAGCCGTAGGTGGTTACTGCACGGTACTTCGAAGACTGGACCTGCTGAGACCCTGATGTCTAGGCTGCAAACTTGGGGAAGGCTTAGCGTAGTTTTGGGAGAAACATATAGTAGTTAAGCAGCGGCCTTGACGACTCCCCATCATACAACAACAGAACACTCGTGTACTGCGGCGGGTCATGACTCTACTTTGCGAGCGGTGCCGTGCGGTCGTCAAGTGCCAGCGTCGGTACTGGATTGTTCTGCAGCCCTGTACGGCCTGTATTCATGGCTTCAGTGTCAGCCCCTGGCCTTCAGCAAGGAGGCCAAATCGACAGCGGCACGGTTCGCATGGTGAAATCAGCTGCCTGCATGTCCCTGTGCCTCATCACGCATGCAAATGTCAAAAAGCTTTGCGCGGTGGGTCTGGAGCTTCATGGTATGCTTCCCTTTGCATACAGCGCCGCAACAAGGACTTGACCAGTCATGTAGAATGCATGCGGCCAAGGTATGGCGTGACTCATGATGTCACGCTCAGATGACGGTGAAGTCGTGCTACAATATGGCCCGGCAGTAAGCTCATACTCCATACATACATACAGATTGCGAGAGGGAGAGGGAGGAACACAGGATGTCATCGAGTTTGATACAGCCGTTTCGCCGACGCTTCGGGATTGCCCCGCGTCTGCCGATTCGTCACTCTTGTGACACAAACTCCCGCGATCCAGATGAGGCTGGATCAAGCTTGAGGCGGTGTTTCACGTCCATTGCAACTTTGGCGCCTCGCGGCCTTCTGTGGTAATCTGCAACACGTCGAACCTCACTGCTGCTCATAACCAAACGTCTTCCCACATCAGCATTTCCAGTTCCACGGTGTTGGCAATTACGTGTATAATTGCGAGTATCCTCACGCATTGGACCACAAAGCCACCACGCGAACTTTGAGGGTCCCACCTCCCAATCACTACCCGCCGTGGCCATCCTTGCACAACCCACTGAGCGCAAACCACACTCTCCGGCCTACAGCGTGTCTGGAAGGCGAAGCAGCCTGGCAGATCCGTAGAGGCTTCACGTGCCTCGCGCGCTCGTTATCCATACCAACCATCGGGAGCGCCGCGAACGAGGCTTGGCGTCAAAGACAGTGGAGGCAGGCGCCAAGGGGGCAATTGAGGCACACAGCAGCGCATGAGCGCGAAGACCGGCGCGATGGGTAGCAGGGAGCCCCACTCGTATGTCGTACCCGTGGCAACTGTTTACAACCCGTGAACGTGTTACACCAGGCGTTCTTGCCAGGCGTGGATCTGCGCGTGGGACGTAGAAGCGCTGACTTGGTGATGTACAGGATTTACCGGCCAGACCAGTTCCTCAACGCCCGTTCAGCACCAGAACCCCCAAGCAGCAAACCCAAGCTCGGCCTCACGCCCGCAGTCTACCAGACACCTGGCAATCCGTACCTCATACACCTCCAGACGAACGCCCTGAACTCTCCATCGAGCGGCTCTTTGCATCGCGTAGGCACTGATGCCGGCAGCGAGCTCACTGTAGTGAAGGATGGCTGGGCGAAGGTCAAAGAAGAGGGAGATGGCTTTATGAAGGCTTTCTGGAACGAACGCTTCTTGGTACTGCGAGAGAAACAATTCGACTTCCTGAAGAACAACTCCAGCAGCAAAACTTCGAACGTGATACTGCTCCGAGACGTTGCGAACATTACGCGCTCCGACAACTACCCATACAGTTTGGAGCTTACGAAATAGGGTGGCAAGCTCTGGATACTGAATTTCGAAACGGACAATGACGTGTACGGCTGGTTGGACAGCATCTACGACCGGTGTCCGAGTATGGGCGGCGTGTCACATCCCACTGGATTCTCTCACCGCGTACATGTCGGCTTCGACCCGGTTACGGGCGGCTTTGTGGGCCTGCCTGTGGAATGGGAGCGTTTACTGAAGGGCTCAGCACTTACTGAGAATGATATGGCTAAGACCCCTCAGGCCGTCATGGAGTGCTGCAGTTCTACACCGACAAGCTGGCCGTGCGCGCAGACGACCCGAAGATGTACTCCTCGCTTACTCCTACACCGCCTGTGGACAGTGGTTGCGAGAAGCAGCTTGGTTACTCCGCAGGAAACAGCGTCGCGCCACCAAGGCCGCAGCCGCCAGGCGTGCAGCGCATGGATAGCTACCAGAGTGCCAGAGGCGCAAGCGGAACGCCTTCTAGCGCTTTTCCACGGGTTCAATCGGCCGAGCGATTTGCTGCGCCGAAGCGCGCGGACACCACGCCTCCGCAGCGCACCCAAAGTGGCGAAGAAGAGCGAAGAAGGAAGCAGGAGGAGCAGCGGAGAAAGGCGGATACCGACCGGCGGCGAGCTGAAGAGGAGCAGGAACGTCGGAGGCGGCAGGGACAGGAAGATCGGGAGTACAATGAAAACATACCGAAGCAGCGGACACCGATTGCCAAGCAAGAAATGGGCGGGTACGGCGGAGAGCCGCGAGATGTCAGTCCGAGTCCGTCGAACGGCAGGTACAACGCACAAAGACTAGCACCTCCAGCGCCGACCGGCAGCAAGAACGGGCAATCAGGTAGTGCAATACCCATCTGGAACCTACAAGCTTCGCGGCCCGCGCCGGCGCCACCAGGACAGAACGGTACAAAAGCGTCTCCGCCTAAGCAGCCTGCCACCAACGGCTCGTCCTACGGCGCGGTCAAGCCTCCCGCAGCGCCGCAGCTCAACGGACAGACGCAATCATAAGATCGACAGCAGCAACCACTCACTCGCAAACCTTCCGGCAGCCAGCACAGCAAGACACAGCCCGCGACTCAGCAGGTTAAGCCGCTCAACGTGCAGACCAAGCAGCCTACCGGCGCACCTACCAAAGATGCAGCGATCAAGCAAGCCGAGCTTGCGCTCACGAAGGAGGACCCGAACGAGAAGCCTGCGAAGGAGGTGCGTATGTCAAGTATGACCGATGCGCAGGTGACGGAGAAGTTACGGTCTGTTGTTTCTGCTTCTAACCCGCTCGAGTCGTACAACAAGCAGAAGAAGATCGGCCAAGGAGCTTCAGGTAGTGTGTACGTGGCTCGCATTCGGGAAAGCGCACCCTCAGGTACGGCACGGGACGTTATACGGCCATTTGGACCGCGTGCGCAAGTGGCAATAAAGCAGATTGATCTGCGAAGCCAGCCCCGAAAGGAGTTGATCGTGAATGAGATCATCGTCATGAAAGAGTCAAGGCACGACAATATTGTGAACTTTTTAGACGCGTTCTTGCAGGAGGGTACGTTTGAGCTATGGGTGGTGATGGAGTTCATGGAAGGTGGTGCGCTGACGGATGTGATTGACAAGAACCCGTCGATCGCTGAGGACCAGATTGCAACAATATGCTTAGAGGTACGCGCACACATTCCCGAACGAAGAAGTAGTGGCACAGACACTGACTTGCTTGAAACTAGACCTGCAAAGGCCTCATCCACCTCCACAGCCAAAACATCATCCATCGCGACATCAAATCCGACAACGTCCTCCTGTCTTCCCGCGGCGCCGTCAAGATCACCGATTTCGGCTTCTGCGCCAAGCTCACTGAACAGCGCAACAAATGCGCCACCATGGTCGGCACACCTTACTGGATGGCGCCCGAAGTCGTGAAGCAGAAGGAGTACGGCAGCAAAGTCGACATCTGGTCCCTCGGGATCATGGCTATCGAGATGATCGAAAGCGAGCCACCTGATCTCAACGAAGAGCCATTAAAGTAAAGGCGCTGTATTTGATAGCGACGAATGGCACGCCGAGGCTGAAGAAACCCGAGAAGCTGAGTAAAGAGCTGAAGGCTTTCTTGAGCGTGTGTCTGTGCGTGGATGTCAAGAGCCGGGCGACGGCGGAGGAGCTGGGGAAGCATGAGTTCTTGCAGCATGTGTGTAGTTTGGCGAGTTTGTCGGAGCTGCTGAGGTTTAGGAAGGGCGGTGGTCATTAGGTGTACCGCCCCGATGATGGGGGATGGCTGAGGAGCTGCGTGAAATTTATGCATCCGGTTGAGGCCCGTGACCGCGAGTTCGCTGAGCAGTGGCTGACGGGTACTGAGCGTGCGGAAAGGCTGGGCGTGAATGGACGACCGCATCATGCGGACAGCCTACGCGTCCCCACTGGATGGCAAGCACGATGGGAGCGTGCTTTGATGAGGCTGGCACAAGTCTAGCTGCGGCGGGTGTGCGATGATACTACGGTCACTGATGCTCGGGTACGATGGATTGCCAGTAGGTGCGCTTTTGCATGGGTTGGCGATATTGCGTGCTTGCGCACGGCTGGGCGTATGATGCTGGGGATTTGACGATGACGCAACGGCTATCGTTCGCCGTGGTGCAAAAGCCTGGAGCGAGTAGATGCCACCGTCGCTCGGTATTGATAGATGCTAGCTGAATGATCATGTTCCACAGGTCTGGTAGCGTACAAAGGCCTGAAGCAAGGCTGGCAAAGTACGGCGAGCCCATGCATCAGGTATACTACGTGCAGCAGGCTGCTGAACAAAGTGTCGCAGCTCAGACTCCTGCAGCATGTGTTTGAGCTCAGTGCTCCACCTTCGGTCGGGTGAAGTGAAATTATAGCCCATCCACTGGCCGAACATTTTCTGCGCCTTTTCGAACACTGGTCGATCCTTGTCGACTTGTCCGTTGTTCAGCGTAGCGCTGGCGAGACTGGTCGGGGTTGCTTCTGCTGGCTTCAGAAGCTTGTGTGCCGTGCCAACGTTCTCCGTCAGATCTGAGATGGTGCTTATTCCTGTGATAGTGCATAACCGAAACGGCTCGTTGCTATTGACTTCGGCGCGCCATAGCGCATATCGTAAGGCAACGGCGGCCAGGTTTTCCTTCTGGTCCTTCACATAGCCCGCAACATCTCTACAAGCCTGTCGAAGCCCTTCCGGCGCCGGATGAAAGTCTCCCATCTTTCCCACAGGGACACCCTCCGCACGAAGAAGGCCGATGTACAGAGGGCTGGCGTGCAACACGCACATGACTCCGGCAGCTTCGAGCGCCTTTAGGCCATCTGACTCCAGCCTGCCGTTCTGCAGGTTCATCTGGCCCCAATTTTGGACAATATCTAACGGTCTTCCATACCGTTCACGTGCGGCTCTGGCCAAATGGGAGAGAAGCTCGATGCGATAGCTCGATATACCTACGTGTCTCACCTTGCCCTCGTCGACAAAATTGAGCAGCTCGCCTATGGCACCGAGAGCGTCTTCCTCTGTTACATACTCCACGCCAGCCAATGCGCGCCGAACACCATATCACCCCAACCAAAGATGAGGCTGTAGAGCCACCCACAACAGGTGTTATCACGAGATTATGTGGTGTAGTAGTAAACAGGCCTATGCGAACAACTTGTGCTACTTATATCTACTTGGAAGTGTGACGTTGCGGCCGTGGCGCGTGGTGACGGGTAGGGTAGTAATGCGACACCTGAGGCCTCCCCACCACCCACAGCATTGACTACCTGTTTCCTGCGCTTGATATTCTGTTTGGGTGAACTTGAGGCTTTCCTCTTACCCTTTGGGGATAATTGGACAGCTTTTGCAGCGTTTTGAGCCTCTCGCTGGCGAGCGCGTTCAGCTACTTGTTTAGCCTTCTCAGCCTTTCTCCTTCTCTCTCACCACCTTAGCTGCCTCTCTCGCCACACGCTTCTCCTCAGCTATTTTGAGCTTGTACAGTTGAGCAGCCTTCTTGAGCTCAGCTGACTCAGCGTTTTGGAGTTGCTTCTCCTTCTCTTCACGCTCCTTCACTCTCTGACAAGCACATGCCTCTCTGACCTTCCTTGGACCAGAAAACGGCCCCACCGTGATACTCCTCGCGCTGCTGAAGATCAAGAGGCTTACCATGCTTGTGACGCTTCTTCTTATTGCTTAGAGCCTCCCTGAGGCCCTGGTTTTCATGTTGAAGTAGCTGGTTTTGGACCGAGATAGAGTGAAATGAGTGACTGAGCTTCCGCGCCTCAGCAAGGGCATTGTCCTTCACTGCTGCCTTGACAATCCGCTACTTTTCCTCCAACCAGAGGCGCTGAGCAGTGACGTAGAGCTTTCCCATGACTCCTGCTCATCTGGGGTAGTGTTGGCGAATCTTTTGAGTACGACGTCTGCGTTGAGTGGTGATATATCCGTTGCTTCAAAGGAGCTGAGTATCGTCGTTCCCTTGAAGGAGCTCACCCACGCTCTCCAGAACAGGGGGAAGAAGCCTCCCTTCTTGATTGGTGATAGCCCCTGGCTTCTCTCAAGGAAAGCTAACAGCTCGTTTGAGTAAGCCTGTGAGAGAGGCTTGAACATCGCCACATCGAGCGGCTGCAACGTGTGCGTTGAATGGGGAGTAAAGATAGCCAGGAGTATCTTGTGTTGGTCACAATACTCAAAAAAAAAAATAGTAACGTGATATCCATGGCCATCAAGGATAAGTGACCGGTGAGATCGTCGTGCTTTCGCCTGGGTGTGGCGGTCAAACATATGTTCAAGCCAGGCAAGGCCTATATCGTTGTTTGTCCAGCCTGACGGCGATGAGATGACGTGTACTGAGTGATCCTCTAACTTGATGTCCTCTACCCAGCTTGATTGTATAGCTCCACTGGTAGCCTGATAGATGAGGCTTGGCGGTAACACTGATCCATCAGCGCACACGCAAGCCAGAAGGGTAATCCATTCACGTGGGCCATCTTGGATAGCTGCTCTAACCTCCTTCTGCTCCCACATCCGTCTGCTGAACACTCGTTTTGATCGGCCGGTGATACCAATCAAGCCCTTCTCATCCATATTGTACGAGTGGCGAGGCTCAATGTTGTATTAGCTGATCTTATGATGCAACAGATCGAAGTACAGGCTATATTTAGCCCCTGAATCAGCTCGGTGGCGATTGCTGTCCATATTAACAGTATGTGAGATGAGAAGGATGCTGTGTCGGTTGACGAAGCGGGTAACCCAAGTCTTGCTCACAGGCTCTGGAGCTATTTTTGACGCGAAATTTCGTATCATCTCTCTTGTAGGAGGCAGGCCTCGCTTTGTAAGCCTTTCAATATAATGTATAAGCTCCCGCTCTTGTTGCTTGCTGAGCTTTTGTTGGTTGAGTGCATTGGTTGCACGCGACGTTGTAGCAGCTTGGTGCCTTCGCGTTAATGTGGAACGCACAACATCACGCTTATTAGCTATTCTGGTGTAGTTGGGAGATTCTCCAGGCTTCAGCGATTCCATTTCTGCAAGCGCATCCTCAATTGATCCCATATTGGTGGAGTTTATGTGGTGTTGAAGTTTTGGGTGGTTGATGTCCCCCGCGCATTAGGTGGATCCGCGCACTTGGCTGTGCCAAGACGTTACCAAAGTACCCATTCATGTCCACGGATGCTTCCGTCAGGAACGGGTTGGCAGGAATCTCGGTGGTGATGTACGACCGACTATTGCAGAGGCCGCCGTATGAGGTGATACAGCAAGAGACGACGGACGAGAGATGACATGCACGGTCACGACCGCCGAGATCTGCGCGATCAAGGCTGCATTGGGGCTGGTGCGTCGCCAGAGGAAAACGGACTGAATCATGACGGACAGTCAAGAAGCCCTCCAAATGATCGGAGCTTGTGAAAGGCCGAAGAAGTCAAGGGAAGCGGTGCTGGCAACGCTCCGTGAGCTCCAGCAGATTAGGGAACTTGGACTCTGTGTCAAAATTCTGTGGACTCCTGGTCACGAGAAGCTTGCGGTAAACGAGCGGGCACCTCAAGCGGCCCAAGAGACAACGGCAGTGGGAAGAAGTCCACTGCGGATATGGCAGGGAGGGTAAGAGAGCACCGCGTGGTCTCGAAGTTACTTCTAAAAGCGGTAGAGGCGGACGAACCGAAGACGACCGCTAGGTGGGGACGATACACACACACGATGGACAGTGCGCTACCAGGAAAGCATACGCTGCGGTTGTACGGACCGCTGTCGCGTGAGGATGCTGGCATCTTGGCACAAGCGCGGACCGGCCACACGCATCTCAACAAGTACCGGGCACGAATCAAGCAAGCAGACAGTGCGCTATGCGAATGCAACGGAGGCGTGGAATCGGTCAAGCATGTGATCCTCCGATGCCCGATGTGGATCTCTGAGAGACAACGATTGCGGGAAGCAGCAGGGGACAGATAGAGTGATATTCCCTTCCTGTTGGGAGGAATAAGTCGGAAATGAGATCCGAGGACGGGTAAGCGGATTGATGGAGACAAGTGGAAGCCGGACACGCAAGTGGTCAGGGCAACGATCGCGTTTCTCCAAAGCATTGGGAGCTTTTCCGCCCAGAAGCAGGTTTCGATTGGGTCTCAACAGTGCTCTCACGGAGTGGCTACCCCTGTTACACTCGCATAAAACCTGGCTTGGGGACCATTTGAGTCAAGGCAGCAACGAGTGTATCAATGTAAGGTAGCGGTTAGGGACAGCTCATACGGACGACGAGTATGTGCATAGCTAGATGAAATACAGAACAGAACAGAACAGAACACAGTGCGGGAGGTTACAAGCCAAACCCTAAGATGCGCACCGCACGGCGGGGTGCTGCCGCTTTGAGTCTAGCGTTCGCAGCTGGCAGAGGCTAGTTACAGAAACGGCAATCGCGCAACTCCATCGCCGAACAACAGAGATAGTGCACGGCGCTGCGCACTTGCAATGCAGCACGCAGTTAAAAAAGATAGTTGCCCTTTCCTTAGCCGACTAGATACTGAGCAATTTCGTCCCGTTGATTGTTAAGGGACATGCGAGAAGCTAGCAGCGCCCGTTAGCGTCGCGATAGACTAGCTATTGCTATGTCCGAACGAAAAGGAACCTTAGCAGAAAACACCCGTTAATGTCCCTAAGAGTACGCTTGCAGGCCTGCCCCGCTACTTCTTAACTGCAATACATCCGGATAATAGGATATTAACAAGCTATCTACTAGGTAACTAGGTGTTACGAACATGCGCTAAAAGATCATAGACGGCAAGGAAAAGGCGCGATAACAACTAATCAAGAGTCTGGGGATATTACGTAACCGACTAAGCCTCCTTAGACATAACTAGACGACCGACTAACTAGTTGAGTAGTCGAACGGACAGACCGACTAGATAACTACCGACATAGTCGAATAGTCGGATAGTCGCTAAGAGACACGAATCTCCTATGTATATAGCAAGTGTGTTTTCTTTATATGTAGTTCGTGTTCAACTTATGTGTTGCGACCCTACAAGGTAGTGTCACGTGGTAGAGCTCGGTGGGCTTGGATAGTGTCAAGACACGGTCAGTATTGGGTGATACTTCTCTCGTTGAT
>NAJQ01000501.1:10183-22168 GCA_005059865.1 Friedmanniomyces simplex
CAGACGCGACCAAACTGCAAGAGACTTGTGCAATCTTCAACAAATATTCGACAACATCCTTCCGTCCTTCCGCTATGTCCGCCAACACCCCCTCGCGGCCCGCTCCTAGTGTGCTGGCCACCGTCAATGCAATCCGTGGCTCGCCAACTTCGACTTCTCCGGCCTTCTCGCATTCATCGGACACTGGCAGCCTGGAAAGTAGCCCCTCGCAGCGGTTCTACGACGTAAGCGCTGAAGGGGTCATAACTCGATCCTCTCAGGTGAGTTCCCGAGCTGTTCAAGAAGTAGCCAATGTGAGACGGGGTGCCCAGAGGACGCCCGTCTTCGTTCATGTCGATGCACCGATCCGGAGCGTCCATGGATCGATCGTGCAGCCCTCTGTTCCCGCCTCCGTTGTTGGAAACTCTGATCCCCCCTCCCCCGGCGAGTTTGAGAACCCGCGGCCAGCACCTCCGGCACCCTCAAGGCGACGGCTAAATCCAGACGTCCAAAACCTGCCACACGGCAGCAACAAGCGGCCAGACCCGCCGAGACGGGGGTTGTCCACGACCATCCGGCAAGGTCTGAGGCGGATAGGAACCTTCACTCGCCGCCCTTCGAACACCGCCCGATATCGAATCGAGCTTGTGCAGGGTACACAGAAGCCTCCACAGGGAACCATCTCCTTGTCAGAAGCCCAAGCCAAGCAGGCCGCAGAGCGGAAAGCGTTTCTCAGGGCGAATCCGACAGCGGGCGCAGAGAACCGCTACCCGAACGCTCTGCCTCCACGTCAACGTCCCGCGCGGGATCCGGCTGCGGCTATAACTCCGCGAGCTCCAGAAGCGCCGCCTGCTCGGTCAAGGCGTGTCAAGAGGCTGAGCGGCGACTCCCGACGCATGACGACGTTTGGAGCCTTCATCGACGCTGGCCTTCGGTCAGACTCTAGCTCGGAGTCCGACCGCGATACTCAAGCACCATCAGTGCCTGCCTCCTCCACGCCAGAGCACCGCAACCGAGCTCGTGGGGATCGACAGCGCCATGACCAACGTTCATGGCAGACGGCGGATATCCTGCTTGTCAACAACCCGCCGGGGCCTGTTGATGACGACCTCGCCGACTACTACTCGGTGGTCGCTGACCCAGCCACACATCCACTAATCGCGCCACCTCGCCCGCAAGTAGTTCCCAGAAAGCCTTATGTCAACAAGCCGTTGCCGCCTTCTCCTCCGGTACCTAATGCTCCTCGGAACACGGTATACTTCGGAGGCATTCCGGCCGACGCTGCAACAGCATTCGGCTGTGACGAAGACGGGAATGCTCGGGTTTGCCCTACGGCAGAGGACTTGGCGGAGGCGGTTGAAATGACGCGGCGTCTGATCGAGGCCGAGCGTCGTGACGATAGTGACGACGGCTCGCCCGACGACCAAGGTCCTGTCGAGAGCCGGGAGCAGGCCAATGCTAGAATCCCGCGACGCCATCGTAGACGCCGCTCCTCGGACGACGGGATCAACGAGAGTATCGAGCTTCAAGTTCGCCGATGCAATCTTGACCCGGAGGCCGAAGCCGCGGCGATCAAAGAGGCTCACCGTCTGAAGAAGCTTCTGCTCACCCGTCCACCGCCAAGTCATCGCAGCAACACCAGCGAAAACGGTGAAGTCACAATCGATCACATGGTCCGCGACGGCCATGTCAGCGTCCTCATCACGAAACAGACCGACGCCAAGACCATCGAGTCGTTCCGTTCGCGGATGTCCTTGAACGACTACGCGGATAAAAATAACGATGAGGCGGCGGCGTTGCATGCGAGGCTTGAGCGGGAGAGGTCGGGGACGAAGACGTCGGAGCGTCGGGGGCGGTGAGGCGGCAGGTCGGTAGTGAGCGGAGGAAGGTCACCAGTGCGTGATGAAGGAGGTCTTCAGGGAGCAGTTTGAGAGGGTTGGCGGCGCACAATGTACTTGGGAAATCTACAGTGGCGTTCGGTGTTGGACTTTGGGGGTACAGGAGGAGGATGTGTAAGTATAGCTAATGCGATGCCTCTTCAGACTCGACTGACCTCTCTTTCCCGATATAGACACTCACACTCGAATGCCGGTGGATGTACTCGTGAACTTCTCTAGTCCTTCAAGTGCAACACATGTGTCGTACCTCGAACACTTTATATTTCTTCAAGATGTGATCTGGAGCTTGTCTGCTTCGACGTAAGTCGCTGTAACACCGAATCAAAATTTAGTCATCCCGTACACCATACTAATAGACTCCCCACAAGGCACCCTCGTAAGTTCACAATCACTCAAATCGTCCTGACCGCCTCTGACCTCGTGATTCCACAGGAACGCCACGATGATGGACTGGGGCGCCTCCCATCGGCCTCCCGGCGTGACCGCTCACGTCAAGCCACTCCACTTCTTCGTCTCCGACCCTCACGAGTCTCGCCGTGCCTCGTACGCCAGCAGCACATCCAAATATTCGCAAGCAACTCCAAGACCCATCAACTACGCCACCCTCCCGGCGGAAAGTTCGGATGGTGGAAGATCGCTTGCTGCGCAGCCAGTCTACCCACGAGTCGGGTCGAGTGCATGTCGGACACCAGGGCTGAAGGAAGTCAGTACCGCCAAGCAGAGTGTGCACGGAAACATTTCCCACGTCTCTGAGCTACGCTACTCGATCTTCGAATCGCCACGACCAGCTCCAAAGCCTCGGAAGCAGTCACGCGGGCGAAGACCGCCGCTGGCATACGAAAAGCAACAAGATCGCCAGAGCCGGACGAGATCGCTCTCCAACTCATTCAAAGAAGGCATGCAAAAGCTCGGCAGTTTCGCTCGTCGCAGATCAAGTGTAGCCAAGCAGGATATCAAGCTGGTGAAGAACACCCTGCGGGGTGATGAATGTGGACTGGGCAAGAGGATGTCGGTGGCGGAGAAGGCGGTGTTGATGGAGGATGCTCGGGTGCGGGAGAAGCGGGAGCAGGAGGCCCAGTGGCGAGCTGAGGTTATGAGGCGGGTGGCGGATGACCTCGACCGGTATCCGTATGCTTTGCCGCCGAGGCGGGGGTTGAGGCGGGTGCAGGGAGCTGTTGGGCTGTCGGATGCGGCGTTGCAAGCGTCGGCTCTGCCACGGAAGATGAGGACTTTGAGTGGTGACACTGACCTCATGTCAACGTTCGGACCGCTCGTCGATGCTGGTCCGCAGAACGTTGAGTCTTTCGCCCTTCGAGCAGGCACCGATCATAAGGGTGTCAACCAAGCGGACAGCGTACGTCACGACTCAGTTCTGGAGCAACAGCAGCAGGACCAAAGCAGTACCAACGACCAGATTCGGTGGCAAGACGCGGAGCGTGGCAGCATCCCAGCCAAAGTCGCCAAGCACGCCATCGTATATGAAACTGCTCCCTCTCGTCCCGGATCTTCGAAAGCCAGCCATCATGCCATCAAGCGGAAGCCGGTGTCGCCGCAGCCGCACTGCGAAACGTTGCTGCCAGGCCGTCCGGCGCGCACTTCGTCGCTGCGCCCGGTGAGGCGGACTGGCGAGCTGACGGGGTACACCGAGGAGGCCCAACCCGCGGGTGATGTCGGCTGGGGAATTGGAGACCTCAGTGTCCGCGCGGACGACCGTGGAGCTGTCTTGTTGGCGGAACAGCGTGCATACAGCGCCCAGCTCATCCGTCATCGTGGCGATACGAACGGACGTCTCTCCAGCGTTACCAACGGGACTGACATCAACGACGGTCCCTGGGGTCGTCGATGCCTTCCAGCGGGACAGCCACACGAGCTTCGTCGTCGTGCAGCGGAGCAGGTAGGATGCCTCGTACCCGTTCCGAGCGCGGGTGCCTTGCATCTGAGCTGCGGATACCGAGGAAAATTTCGTGATCTGAGGTGCAAGGAGAGAAGGGCTTGGATGACGGTGAAAGAGGACGGGGCCAGGTGTCGAGTGCGAGGCGTTAACTAAGCAACAATAGAAGAATGGACTCTTGAGCAGATGGGTGGATTCAGCGATGCTGTTGGAGCATCTCATTCTTTGAAGGACATTGGGGAGGCACTGGAGAAGCGTTCGGGGAGGGCTTTGGGGGTATTGGGCTCGTATTGCGTGGAAAGACGACACTTGGTCAGCTCAGTCGCCATGTTGCGACTGGTTTTTCCCTCGAGAGTCATTACCGCTGCTTTCTCGCTCTCCAGTCTCGTATGCAACTGCTATGGCGGTCGTTCAGGGCTCGATTCTCGCGAGCTGCCTGTTCATATCGGTGATAATGCAGGGTTGAGCTTATGCGATGCGCCGTGCGGTTGGTGGCGGCTATATGTGAATGTGGGCTCCAAAATGGGGGTCATCGAGAGCGTACACAATGAATGATGCCATCAACGCCGGTGCCGAGCAGGTGGGTATCGTCTGTAGTATCTGGCATATCAACGCACCAGAGTATTTGTTTTCCATGGTGGACGTGGATGTGGGCTTGGCATGTGAGGTCGAGGAGCTTATTATCGCGCCACGCACGCCCCCACACATAAGCTTTCGGACATCCCGCCGCCTTCCGATGAACCGCTAGAGCTAAATGCAGGGACTGGACTGGGCTGGACCTCCTCCACTCCACCTTCCGACGCTTCTCCCTTCTCCACCTCGACTCCATCCTCCATCCTCCACCATCCTCCTCCTCTTCCTCTCCAACCCCATTACCGCCAGCGCTTTACGACTGCTTCCGCTGCTATTCTTGCCCGCTTCTACGCTGCCTTTCCTGGCGATCACCCCGACCACCAGAGACACTCGCTTGCGGCAGTGTGTGCGAAAGAGGAAGGAGGCTTGTCAGCTTTCCCAACGCCTCCTGCAGCGGATTGCCGAGTGAGAGTCAGCTGGACGCATACGCCGTGCTACCTGTCCACCCATTCACCAACACGTCAATACGAGGACCTGTTTGACGCCGTCGTTACTGGAACAAGGGAGGCACAGTCGTTCTCGCGCTTGCACACATCACACACATAATGGCGGCAGACTATCGGATCGGCAGCGTGAGCTTCTTCGCGTTGCTTTCATTGTACTTACAGCTCGCCCAAGCTTTCTACATACCCGGTATGCATCACACACTTATCACACACTGGGCTTGACGACGCTAACAGTGCCTCAGGCTGGTCGGTCAAATCGTACCGAGACGGCGAGCCGATACCACTGTTAGTGAACAAAGTCTATAGCGACAACACCCAGATACAGTATGCCTTCTCCGAGCTACCATTCGTATGCCCGCCGTCGGGTCGACAAAGACCCGGCACCGGCCTTATCTCGGGATCGAACATCGCGCTGAATCTGGGAGAGGTGCTGCGAGGAGACAGGATCATGGTGTCGGCCTACGAGTTGGAGATGGGCACGGATGATGAGGTGCACTACCTGTGCAGCCAGAAGGTCGACAAGGCGGGGCTCAAAAAAGCACAGGATATAGTCAAGAATGGCTATGTGGCGGAGTGGATCGTTGACAACCTTCCCGGCGCGACGAGCTTCGTGACCGTGGACAAGAGCCGGAAGTACTACGCTGCGGGCTTCAAGATGGGGTATGAGGAGGCTTCGCTCACGACGGGTCAGCCCAGGTACTTCCTGAACAATCACGTTACGCTCGTCATCCGGTACCATCGTGCTCCGGGCAGGGACGGCCAAAGTGGCAAGAAGGTCATTGTTGGATTCGAGGTGTACGCGAAGTCTGTCGAGGCCGAGAACAGAGATGCTGGAGGTCTGCCGGCTGACCTACACAACCCGCGAGGCCTGGAGCTCACGATGTCGAGAAACACGACCGTCAACAGCACCCTTCCGCGAGATGTCGACTCGTATGTCCTGCAGCAGTGGGACGGTGATGCAGAAGATGCTACACTCACGATCCCGTACACGTATAGCGTCTACTTTCGGGAAGAAGAGAAACTCGAATGGGGCAACCGCTGGGATTTGTACTTTGTGAACCAGGACGAGAGCGGCAAAATCCATTGGCTTGGCATCATCAACTCGATCGTCATCTCCGGTCTCCTGACGGCGGTCGTGGCTGTTATTCTTGCACGCACCATTCATGGCGACATCAAAGGCTATAAAGATGGCGCTCTCGAGGACGGCAAGCTCCGGTTCGCCAAGCGCATCAAGGGTCTGCGCTCTCCTCGGCGAAGCCACGAGAAGAACGGCCTACTCGAGCAAGTCGACAACGACGTGATAGCCGGTGCAGACGACGCAAGCTCCGACGACGAGCTACCGGAAGAGATCACAGGCTGGAAGCTGGTCCACGGTGACGTCTTCCGCCCACCGCCCTTCGGCCCCCTCCTCGCCCCGCTCGTGGGCTCCGGCATGCAACTCGTCTTCATGGCCCTCGGCCTCGTCATCCTCTCATGCCTCGGCGTCCTCAACCCCTCCTTCCGCGGCGGCTTCATCTCAGTCGGCACCGCGCTCTTCATCCTCGCCGGAGCCTTCTCGGGCTACTTCTCATCCCGTATCTACCGGACGTTCGGCGGCTCGCATTGGCGCAGCAACGCCGTTGTCACCGCCACCTTATTCCCGGGCCTCTTGTTCTTGACGATCTTCATCCTCAACCTCTTCGTCTGGGCCCAGGCTTCTTCTACCGCCATCCCGCTCGGAACGCTCTTCGGCCTCGTCGCCTTGTGGCTGCTCATCCAACTCCCGCTCGTCTACGCCGGCGGCTGGTACGGCTTCGTGCGCGCAGGAGCGTACACGCACCCGATCAAAGCGAACGTTGTTCCACGACAGATCCCGCAGCAAGTGTGGTACGCCCGGCCTGTTCAGGCGGCGCTCCTGGCGGGTCTCGTACCTTTCGCCGTCATCTTCATCGAGCTGTTCTTCGTTTTCTGCAGTCTGTGGCAGGACAAGAGCGGGTATTACTACGTTTTCGGCTTCCTGGCCGTGGTCTCGACCATATTAATTCTGGCCGTGATGGAGACGACGATCATCGCTGTCTACATTCAGCTTTGCGCCGAGGTACGCTTCCCACCTTGCCCACTTACAGCCTCACGTACTGATCTTTCTCGCAGAACTACAACTGGTGGTGGCAGTCCTTCCTCCTCGGCGGATCGTCGAGCATCTACGTCTTCGCCTATTGCGCTTACTACTACACCCAACACCTGCATATCACCGGCCTCGCGTCCACGCTACTGTTTTTCGCGTACAGCTTTCTGGCTTGTGCGTGTTATGGGTTGTTGACGGGGACCGTGGGGTTCTTGACCGCGTATACTTTTGTGAGAAGGATATATGGGGCTGTCAAGGTGGATTGAGGAGGTGAAAGTGGCGATGGGAAGGAAGTATAGAACATGAAGATAAGTTCCGGCGGACGACCACCACCGCTGGAGCGGAAGAGAGTCGCTTGGTTTCGGCCAAGTATGCCACTGGTGTCGACGCTGGACGAATCGCTCGCCGTCACGTGAACGGACCGCCATAGAGCAGGTTCGAGGAAGCATTCAGCAAGCTAGCTTACTGGGCATGGTGGTAGAGCGCAAGGAGGACATCGCAATAAATCGCTCGCATACGCGTACGCGAAATCAAAGACTCGTCCGGGCCTTTGTTCCAGAGACAGAAGAAAGCTCGCTCGCTCGCTACAGGGAGCGGGGGCCGCGGCGCTGGCTTCACACCCGAGAGCAGTGAGGGGATATGGCGATTCGCGAAATAGACACATATGTGGTAATGATAATACGGCGACATTGTAACCATCTAGACCAATGCATTACCTCCGTAATCGAAAACGACCCTATCTGCGCCGTGAATTGCAAGTTTGCTGCCGCTCACTTGGTAAACACCAATACCTCCCCGAACCGCCCACTCCCCAGCCTCTCAAGCACTCCCTTCTCAGTCATCCGCAGCGCCACGCAGATCTCATCGAAACAGTGCGTGCCATCCAGGAAACCCCTCAACTTCTCATCTACCTCATCATCACCTCCGTCCTCCGCCGCCGCCGCAGTTCTCACCCCATTCATCCCCCCTCCTGCAGCCGCCACCACCGGCATCGCCGCCGCCAGCTCCGAAGGTGGCGTCGCCCACCCACTACTCAGCGCCGCGCGCTTCCACGCGCGATCGAACTCCCTCACGGCCTCGTCGCTTGATTTTGGTTTACTCTTCGCGGGCGAGGAGTCCGAGCCCTGGGTCGAAGATAAGGGTTTTGAGTTTGGGGCGTCCATGGCGAGGGCGAGGGCGTATTTGTGGACGCGGCGGAGGAAGGCTTTGGTGGTGCCGAAGGTTATGAGGCGGTGGAGGTCGATGTCGGGGGTGGAGAGGAGGGTGGGTGTGGTGGAGACGAAGGAGTGAAGGGGGAGGTGGAGGGCGAGGGAGGTGTAGAGGGCTATGAGGGTTGCTGGGGTGGGGATTTGGGGAGGGGTGGAGCGCTCTGGCCCTTGCCTGGTCGCCACGTAGCGGGCGCATTCTTCCAGCATGGCGGCGTCGTTGACGAAGAAGGGTAAGTCTGCTGTCGGGGTGTAGATGGCTTGGAAGTGGAAGAGGTCGAGGAGGATGGCGCGTTGGTGGTAGATTAGCTCGCGGACGGCCCGTCTGACGAGTTTCAGCTCGACATCGGCGTGGTCGCAGATACGTTGGATGTGCTTCACGCCGTCGAGGTGCGGGTATATGCGCTGCAGGGTTAGGTCCCAGGTCCATTGTTCGGGGCTGGGGAGATCGCGGATGAGCAAGGGGACGTCCCAAGGTTGGACTTTGGTGGGCGGAGGTCGAGGGTGAAGCAATTGGAGGTTGAGGACGTGGAGGTCGTCAAGGCGGACACAGGTCTCCTCGTAAGCGTTGAGGTCTTGGACAATGGCTTTCAGTAGCGTATGGACTATTCCGGTCCCATCTGCAGGATACCCTTCCTCGCCAGCCCACTTCAAGCCCGGCAGTCTTTCCTCTGCCTGCAGAAGCCCATCTTCTTCCTCCATCGCTCGGAAGAAAGCGGCCGCTTTGCTCACCACTCGCAGCCATGGTCTTGCGTCTACTTTCTCGTCCAGAACGAAACAGACATTGAACGTGAATCGGTTGCGTTCATACTTCGCATCCTCCAGACTGACCGGAAAGCCGAGGACGCGATGCCCGCCGGAGCATATCGAAAACGGACGGTTGCAGAGTTCATACGGTGGGATGATGTATGCTGATATATCGCTGAAGCTCACCAAAGCCTGCAATGATTGATCCCGATCCGCAGGCGTTGGTACGATGGAGCCGTTGGGGTACTGATGTACGACGGAAGGGCCTCGCTCAGGATGGAAGCGGGCGTAGAAGACGGCCTTGAGCATCGTCCTGCCATGGATTCAGAGAAATCGCATCCGTGGTGTATCACATCTTGTTTCGTAGGATGTGCTCAGCAACGGTGGCAGACGCTTCACCAAGTGAGGTCTGTTCCAAAGATGCTCGCTCGTGACTGGCTCGCTTAGTTCCGGCGCTAGCGGGAAACCGGAGCTCTAAATTCTGGTGAACGTGCGATATGTACATGTACTGTGGATAACAAGCGAGCCCCTTTGCACCGACCTAGAGTAAGAATTTGGACGAGAAGACAGAAGGAAATGCGTGTATTCCAGCAGCTTAAACATCTGCTCCTCGTGGCGCTGGCAACGATCGTCTAAACATCTAATGAACGCCCCTTATTCTCCTCCATCCACCGCAACCTAATCTCCACCGCTCTACGATGCGCCTCCAGCTCCTCCACCTTGGCCAACTGCATCACCGCACCGCCTACATTTTTCAATCCCTGTGCCGTCAAGTGGCTGCTAGTAATATGCTTCACGTAGCTTCCCAAATTTACACCGGAGTATTGCTTCGCGTACCCATACGTGGGCAGACTGTGGTTGACACCCGCACTGTAGTCCCCAACACTTTCCGGCGTCCACGGGCCACAGAACACAGAGCCAGCGTTTGTGATGCGCTCGCGTGCGGCAAGCGGGTCAGCGACCTGGAGGATGAGGTGCTCGGGGGCGTAGGCGTTGGAGAGCTCGAGCGCTTCGTCGAGAGTGCGGGTCACGAGCATGACGCTGTGGGAGATGGCGCCGCGGACCATATCCACGCGAGGGAGAGCGGTAGCTTGAGCGTGGAGTTCGTCTTCAATGGCTCGAACTTGCTGCTCCGAGAGATCCACGGCGATGCAGACGACCTGGCTATCAACGCCATGCTCGGCTTGGCTCAGTAGATCGGAGGCGACGAAAGCCGGGAGCGCGGTCTTGTCGGCGATGACCAGGACTTCGGATGGGCCGGCGGGCATGTCGATGCTGACCTGTGCGGTAGTGTCGTTCGAGACCAACATCTTCGCAGCCGTCACGAATTGGTTCCCGGGTCCGAGGATCTTATTGACTTTGCTGACGCTCTCGGTCCCGTGAGCCATTGCAGCGACAGCTTGCGCACCGCCAGCCAACACGATGCTTTCCGCACCGACCTTGTGCGCTACGTACACGATCTCTGGGGTCAATCTTCCATCAGCTCGAGGCGGCGAAGCAAGGACTATCGTCTTGCACCCCGCTACCATGGCCGGCACACCCAGCATCAACGCCGTGCTCGGCAACACTGCTGTGCCTCCAGGTACGTACAGCCCTACTCTCTCGATTGGTCGCACAAAGCGTGAGCACACCACACCGGGCATCGTCTCCACCTCTAGCGGTTTCTCCTCCCTCTGCGCCGCGTGAAACTTCCGGATGTTCTCAAATGAGATATCGATGGCTTCAATGGTCTCGGGCGGGAGCTGCATCAGGCTTTCCGGGAAGGGCGCCTTGAGTACGGGTGAGGTGAGCGAAGTGGCCTTTTCGAACTTGTGAGTGTACGACAGCAGCGCCTTGTCGCCTTGCTCACGAACATCCTTGATGATGGGCTGAACAACAGCCATGATCTTGTCAGTTGAGCGCTGCGAAGGTCGCTTGAGTGCTTCTCGTATAGTCTCCGGTGCTTCATTTGAGGTGACGTATCGGCGCATCTGTATTTTACCGCCGTCATTGAGGCCTGCTGAATCGTCTTTGCTCTTGGGCAGGGACTGAGCCTCCTTCACCTCCTCCTTAGTCGGTGCGCCATTGGTCTTCGGGGACGTGCCATTAGTCGCCACGCCGAACTTCTCTGCGAACGGCCCCTTCGCATCTCCTTTCCGCCGCTTCACCTTGACGCTCTTCCCGTCCAGGTTCCTCTCGATATCCTCTAACGTGACGCCCGCAGCCGTTGCCTTCGTCAGAGCAAAGTACAGCACATCCGCGGCCTCGGCCGCAATCTCATCCTTGGTGCTCGCTTCGCACAATTCGCTTGCCTCCTCCATAATCTTCGCATTCAGCATCTTGCTATCGTTGAACAAGCGTGCTGTATACGATCCCTCGGGTGCTGACCGTTTTCGGCTCTGGAGTGTCTTCTGCAACTTCGATAGCCCTCTGTACTCGCCAAAGCAGGTAGCTGTCAGCAGATGGCAGAAGCCGCTCCCTTGTTGCCTGACGATGAAGCGCAAGCAGTCATTGTCGCAGTCCGTATCTATGCGGACCAGTTGCTGCCAGTCGCCGCTCGTATCGCCTTTGCGCCAGAGGCCGCGTTTGCGAGACCAGTAGACACCGCGTCCCGAACGCAGACTCTCCACTACGCTTTCCTCATTACTGTAGACCAAGCCCAGCGCGGTGCCTCGTTCGTCTGTGACCAGTGTAGTGAAGAGACCATCAGCTCGGTCGCTTCTGGTCTGCGCTAACAGTAACGATGCAACCCGTATTCCACCATTCATAGGCTCAGTCGCGACCGTGAGCCGGTGAGACCCTACTATAGGTACAACATCCAGCGTCCGCAACTTCACCGCCTCCGCCTCCGTCATGTCCTGCTTCGAGACATACACCGCTGGCCTAGTCTTTCCCATAGCCTGTAGTATGCTGCCCACGGCCTCGACATCCTGCACATTGTGCAGGTAGAGTCCGAAACCCGTCCCTGATAGTTGGTCCTCAGCCTCGTCAGCCGACACAGTCGGATGGTACACTATCCGTCGGCTGTCCAAGTTCGGCACCTGCTGCAAAGCCGGTACCTGCCCGCTTGCGACAAACACCTTTGCAGCTCCGCCATCGAGAA
>NAJQ01000502.1:0-22118 GCA_005059865.1 Friedmanniomyces simplex
CCTATTAAGTACGTTACTTCTCTAATCGACTCCTCTTCTATTCTATAATTCTATCCTATTTTTATCTCTAATCCTACTCTTCTCTTAACTAGTAAGTCTATTTATCTAGAGGTTGTTCGATACTTACTCTACTTCTCCTTCTACTGCTAAGGAGTATACCTATATGTATATAGTAATACTACGCTCTCCTAACTACTATCCTCTCCTCTCTTTTCACTCCTCCCGTTATAAGCGTGTCTATAGACGTAGTAGTAATATACTATACTTCCTTTACTGTCTTTCCCTCGTCTTGCCCTTCTCTCGAGAACTACATGTTTGTACGTAGGATTAGAGGAGGCTAGTAGCTAGAACAGCCAAACGTTGGAATATTCGCGAAGCATCTGCGCAGCTACTCGGACTCCCTGAATCGCTTTCCCACCGCCAAATCGAGTCTCCTCTCCAATCCAGTCGAAGTAACCCTCGACATCTTCGAATTCCCGCCCAAAATGCTGTCGGAGCCATCGACGTCCATCGACGCTCGTCCAGATCCCGTAACATAGAGGGAGCACGACGTCCCTCCCTACACACTCCGTCACTGCTCTGTCCTGTTGTGAGGGATCAGCCCGTCGACAGACCGTTTGGGGGTTATAACACCAGAAACACGCGGCGTATGCGGGCAGCCACGCTTGCCGCCACGCTTGCTGCTGCCCCTTCCATCGCTCGATGCTCTTTGCGCGTTGCTGGTGAACGTCGAAGCGCCCACTGCAGGTGGCGAAGCGGTGCTCCCAGCCCTTCCCTTCCGCTCGGCACCGTAGGCACGTCCCTGCCGTTGCCGCGAGGTCGTGTTCGTAGTGTCGGAGCTCGTCCTGTGCTCGAAGTTGTTGTTGCTGGATGAGGTCGAGGCCAGTGTGCGGCATAACACTGGCCTCCCTGCCCTCCTCTCCGCTGGCGGGTGGGATCGCTTCACTGTGAGAGACTCCGCAGATGTCACAGGCGACGTCGTCAAGCATACACCATCGGCGGTGCTGGCGATGATCGAGGGCCTCGCTGAGAGAGGTCCGCCGACATTGCTCTCCGCAAAGGTAGCGGTGCACAGCGGCCTGGTGGTGTTCCTCCCACAAGCTCCGGTCGTGCAGCGAGCTGGCAGGGTAGGGCTGGTGGAGGGGCCCTTCTCGAGGGCGCCAGTTGGTCGGGAGGTAGACGAACGAGTATGCCTTCTGCCCGTCGCGGCCTAGACGCCCGGTTTCCTGCCCGAAGACGATGAGGGACTGCGGCTCGCCTACGTTGACGACCAAGCGGACGTGCGGGTAATCGAAGCCTTCGGCGAGCGCAGTGGTGGCGACGAGGAAGGGGCGCTCGCGATCACGGGTCCATCGCTGAAGGAAGACCGCCTTCTCGGCCTCACCCCGGTCGTCCCGACCAGTATACTGATCGCACTGGAGGAGGGCGGCGAGCTGGGTGGCGTTTTCGAGGCTACGTGCATACACCACGACCTTGTCCCGACCGGGATTACAGCCAGGGAGTCCATCTGGCCATATGTCGACGAGCTCCGCAGCCGCTTGCTCGATCAAGCTGCCCTCGTTTGGGCGAACGCGCTGGACGGCGTAGAAGATGTTCGGCCGATTCGAGGAGGCACGGATGACGGTGGGGCAGTAGAGGTGATTCCGCTCCTCAAATTCGGCCTGCATAGACGGTGGTAGGGTGGCGGTAAGGTAGACGAACTGCGTAGGTAGGCTTCGGATCTGGCCGAGGTTGACCATGCTCTCACGATAGTCGGCCGCGGTGACGGTCAGATGGCATTCGTCGACCACGATGCGATCGAGACGTTGCGCAGCGACGAGACCGCGGGCGTACTTCATGAAGCTCTCGCGACTGGCGGCTTCGACACTGACGAACACCAGACTGGTCTCCCGGTGCTCTTCAGCAGTCCATTCGAGGTGATCAACCCCGAGCTCTCGGACTCGTCGGAGGAGATCGCTGCGCAGGGCCACGAGCGGCACCACTAGGATCGTCACCCCGGCGCCAGGGAGGGTGCATGGTAACATGAATAGCAGACTCTTTCCACCGCCGGTCGGGAGCACGACGACGATCTGCTCCTGCCACATCATGATCGTGACTAGCGCCCGCTCCTGCTCTGCGCTCTTCCATTGCATCGCTGGATTGCGGTGGAGCTGTCTCATGCGATCGAGCAATGCGTCCGCCGACCATGGCTGGCGGGGCTTGTAGATCCCTCGCGCGATCCGCTTCACCATGTTCGCGGCGGTAGGGTAGGCAGCTCTCCGCTTCCGGTTGGCGAAGAGGATGTCGACTCCCCAGAACGCTTGCCACAGCTGCGAGGCCCGCAACCCTTTCCGGACCAGACCGTCGTAAACGTTGGCGAAGGTGGCACTTGACGGCGTGCTGTTCGCATAGGCCCAGTTGACCGTCCGAGTCTTGTGGTTCCGTTGCTCGGTCATGATCTTGATATCCGCTTCAATCTCCTCGCCATCTTCGTCGGCATCCTCGAGGTCGAAGCCGAGGGCGTCGGCGGCAAACTTGGTCTTCACGATGGCGACGGTGATCTGCCGCCAGTTGGAGGTATGCAGCCGTGGGACCTGGGCTCGCACACACGCCGCTTCGAGGCAGCGACTGAGCCGGCCCTCCGACCACACTTTGCCGTTCTTCTCCCACAGGAAGGGCGAGATTAGGGCCTGCGGGGACGACTGCCGGAGGAAGCGTTCGCGGAGGGGCTGGACGAAGACGAGGTAGTCGAGGAGGAGCGTGCCGACGGGCTGGGCGAGGAACCGGACGCTGTTCTGGTAGAGACCCTGTTGCTGCTGCTGCTTGCCGTATTCGGTATGGATCATGACCCGCTCGTGGCGGAGAGTGATGTGGCGTCGCCGCTGTGTGTTTCGCCACATCATCGAGAAGAACTCGGGCTCGCGAATGGGCTGACCGCTGCTGACGTGAATGAGGACGCAGAGCCGCTGGAGGAACTCCTGGACGTGGGTCTCGAAGGTCGCCATCGCGCTCTCCCGCCACGCCCACTCGCCTGCCCGAAATCCAACATGCTTCGTGGCTCGTCCATGAACACCACCAACCGGATATCGGGGATGTCGATGCCCATGCCGAATGCTCCCGTGGCAACGACGACGCGCGTCGCACCGCTGCGGAATTGCTCCAACACCTCCTCCCGCGCGGCGTCGGACATCTGGGCGTGGTACTTCTCACATGGGAACAACCCGGCGTCGTTGATCCGGTCCACGCTGGGGATGCTCTCACACATGACCGCCACCTTGCCTTTCGACTGCGTCGGATCGGCCAACGCCTCTGTCATAATGGCCTCCAACTGGACCTGCCGTGCGGCGGCCGTGTCGCCGCCGTCGATGACGCTATATGCGATGTTCGGGCGAATCGTGGAACCGCGGATCAACTGCACCTCGTCCCGCCGCCAAAACATCCGCTGGAACAACGTGTCCTCCTCGCGGGGCGGTAATGTGGCGGTCAACAACACCATCTGCGTCTCGGCGATGGCCAACTGGCCCAACCGCCCCAACGCCTGGCGGAAATCCAACCGCTGGTTCAACACGACATGGCATTCGTCGATGACGATCCGATCCAACACCTGTAACCGCTTCAATCGCTTGACGAATGTCCCGAATTCGGGCCGGGTCGCCTTTTCGGGCGTCACCAACACGATCGATGCACCATCGGCGACGCCACCCTCCTCCCACACGGCCCAACGGATCCCCAACTGCTGGCACCGGTGGATCATGTCGCTGCGAATCCCCCTCAACGGCACGACGACGATGTTGACCCCGCGCGGCTCGACGAACGCTGGCAACATGAACAACACGCTCTTGCCGGCGCCGGTGGGCATGACGGCGACGATGTGGCTGTCGCCGCGCTGGATCGCCTGGATCGCTTGCCCCTGAACGCTTCGCAACCTGACCTCCTTCCGCATCATCCAACTCAACTCCGCGCTGGCATCCATCCGCCGCAAACGGGCCCGTCGACGGACCTGCTCCTGCTCGGCGTCATCCTCGAACCCACCCCACTTCCGCTTGAACGGTCCTCGCTGTTCGTCCTGGATCGCCGCGCTTTCGAAACCCAAAAATCGATGCCAATCCTCGCTGACCTTCCGGAATCGTTGCCGACGATCGGCCGACGAACCCACCAATTCCATGACATCGCGGGCGTAAATCAACCCGGCGGTGTGCGGCGAATGCGTGGCCTGTTCATCGGCGGCGTTGCCATCCATGCTCTCGATCTGCGCCTCGATGCTCTCCTGCTCATGGTCGCGCTGGAACGCGGTCGCCCCACGCACCCACTGCCGGCTGATGGCGATGGCGATCTCCCGGTACGCGGCGACGCTGATGGGCTGGCCCAACGCCTTCGTACTCACCTGCTGCAACTCCCGCTTCATGCGATCCGTCGTCCACTGGCCTCCATCCGGGTCCGCGGGCCACATGTGATCCGACATGGCGGGCTGCTGCCACACCAATGCCGCGATCCGCTCGATGAATGGCAACGCCAACCACAAATACCACACCACCAACTCGCCGACTTCCCGGGGCAAATACCGATGGATGATCTTGACATCGCCCGTCATCTGCACGCCCTTGTGGTACTTGGTGACGAACACGACCTGCCCGTCCTCGATGAACACGTTGCGGTGGCTGCCCGCCGCCGTGTTGCGGTGACGGCAACTCAATATCTCCGTCCCGCGGGCGGGTTGCCCGCCGGTGATGTGCATCAACACCAACAACAACCCTCGAAACCGGGCCACCTGTCGCATCCAATCGCGGACGCGTTCGCGGTGATATCCCCCCTCGCGGTCGCCACATGCGAACCGATCCTGCAATTCCTCGCGCCCCTGGATCCGCTCATACAACCACTCCCGCCCATCCGTCGGCAATCGGGAACGCTGATCGCGGATCCAACTCCAACCCAATCCGCGATTGCTGGGATCGTCGTGCAATGCCTCCCATGGGATGGCGGGCAAATCGTCGCGGCCGGCGGCAAACAACACGTCCTCGAACAACGCCCGGCGGCTGTCCGCGACCAACTGGTGCACCATGCCGCGGAATTCGTCCATGTTGAACGCGATGTCCTTGTACTCCAACGTGTGCTGGTCCTTCCAATTGACGTGCCCGATGGCCGTCGTGTTGTAATGGATCTTCAACCCGTACGTGCGCAAATCCAACAACCACTGCATGGGGCTGGCGGTGCCGCGGGCCATGAACGTACCGACCATACGCTGGACCCATCCGAAACTCGTGGTGGGCGGGATGGCGGAATCGGGGGTGCGGCGACGCTGGCTTGGGACGGGGTGCTCCTCGCTGTCATACCCACTGTCGCTGTCCGGATCGAAACTCATCGCGCTGGAACACGGACTGTACTGCTCATCGTGCTCTGCCGGCCGCGCCATCTCCTCCGCTTGTTGGATGATCATAAACCGTGCGACCTTGACGATGGATGATAAAACGGGCGGATACGACTCGGGGTCGCGGAATCCGTGCTGGGCATGCACCCCTAACACGGCCATCGCGCACACCATGGCCATGTCGTATTCTTGGTTGTGGATGGTCTGGTTCATCAACTCGATGCAAAACGCCAAACATGCGCGGTGGACGGCTCGCAATTGGGTCGTGGCGTCTCATTCTCCGGGCTGGGGTGTGGTTGGGGGCTTTGGACGTCTCTGCCATCATCGCTAACCCTGCTCGCCTCACGATCGCTGTCCTCTTCCTCCTCCTCTGCCTCTTCGCTCGCATGACGCACCTCCTGGCCGACCGCTTCGCTGAACGCCTCATACGCCGCCTTCTGCCGCCGATTGAATCGATATGCCGGGCTGTGCCACTCATGTGGCCGTTGGGTGCGGACGAAAAACATCAACATCTGCTGCCACGGGCGACCGTGATGCTCGATGGATGCCACTTCCTGATACGGTTGCAACGGCTGGAACCGTGGCTGGCCAACCTCGCTGCGTACCGCTTCCAACCGCAACATGACGCCGCTCTACTGCACGGTGGACTGGCTGATGGCGGCCAATTCGCCCATGATCTTCCATGCCACCCGGTCCACCTTGCCCGCCCACTCTTCCTCACTCTCCCCTCCGTCGTGGCCCTCCCCTTTATCGCTTTCCCCGGGTTCGGCGATGGACTCCAACAAATCGCCGCGGTCACATCCGTTCAAATACCAATCCCATCCGGTGCGACGGATCCACGGCGTCGTCTCGGTGCTGTCGCCGGGCTGGATGGCCTCCCGCTTCCGTCGTTCGGTCGCTTCGGCGTGATCGTTCGCTCGCTCCCATATTCGCTGCATCGCGCCATGCTTGGTATGCGGGCGGGCTTGCTCGGCGGTGGTCTCCTCGGTCCGACAAACCTCGAAATACTGCGAATGCTCGGCTCCCACGAAAAACCGCTGACATGGGACTTCCTTGGCGCCTTCCGCAAACCTACGCTGGTTGACGCTCTTCTTGTTCTGTCCGGAACCCCCCCTCTTGCTCTGGGTTGACCATCCATGCTCGACCCGCCAATGCTTCCGGATACTTTCGCGGCTGCGGCATATATACCGACACCTCTCCGGTTCGCGAATACATTGGATCCCGTCGGTATGTAACGGAATCTCTTCGATTGGACGTGGGACGTGTTCCGGCACCCTGAACTCGCTATGCACTTGTGCGACACCTGGCCATGTCGCAACCTCGTCGCCAATCGCCTCTGCCTCCTTACATGCCAAACGATGCTGTTGACCTGTCAAATGGCGGCGCACAAAATCGGGCCACACTGCGTATCGACACTCTTTGCATACGACAATCTGCCACTCTCGAATATGGTGGAATAATTCGGCGGCGTTGACCATCTTGATGATGCTTTTTGCGCGGCATGCTGACGTGAATGTGCGCGTTTGCCCACACCCCTTCGTATGCTGGACGCTATGCTCGATATGATGCGCCCTGATCGGCAACCATGCTCTCTTTCCGTGCTTTCATTTCCACATTCTTTGCCTGCCTTGGATGTGGATGCCTGAATGCCTGATATTGGGCTGAACCTGGGGGTGCGGGCGGCGTGGCCAGGTACGAACTTCAAAATTCGCCGTGCCTTCCACTGCACACCTGCCGACAACGTCCAACACGTTTTCCCGCGATTCCAAATGGTGCAAACTGCTCGGAATCACATTGCGACAAATACTGTCGCTTCACAATGCCCGGAAACGGGTTCCTCGCGCCGAAATCGCTTACCCTAACTGAATGGTATGTACGTCAATGGGACGAACGTCATGACTCAAAATACAGGCGCGCAGGACACATTCTACATAGGGGCCTGAATGGTATGATAGTTCGTACTATTCGAGCATCTTGGATAGGACACATTCTACATAGGGGCCTGAATAGTATGATAGTTCGTACTATTCGAGCATCTTGGATAGGCGCGCAGGACACATTCTATATAGGGGCCTAAATAGTATAATAGTTTGTACTATTCGAGCATCTTAGTTAGAAGCTAGTATATTCGCTAGCTACTCTAACCGGGCCGTATAGCCCGCTCCGCCTACTTAGCCCGCCTAGCCCGCCTAGCTTGTACGTATTGCCTATCCCCGACTCTTGTTAATTACGTCTAATCCTATAATCTCTCCGGCTTAGAATCCGTACTACCGCCTTATTCGCGCCGTTAAGTCGTATTCGATTGTAACGTCCTACCGTATTTAGCCCTTAAGCTTATATCTACGCCCTTACGCTCGAAAAGTAGCTATACTATTCTCTTATACCTACTTTGTCCGCTTCTTATAGTAGTACTTCGCTTTACATACCCTTCGTATTTATATTCTTATCCTACTATATATATAAGTAGCTATAGTATAGAGTACCTCGTAGAATAGAGTAGAAGTAGAAGGCGATAGCGGAAGCGTAGGGTTATAGGACGTTATAGTAGTAGTTCTAGATATACGATATTAATAGGTTATTCAATTGTACGATATTAACAGGTTATTAATAATACTTATACTTAAGATATAGGACTTAGCTATATTTTAAGAAATTAGTACTACTAATATTATAAAAGATTAAGATAGAGTACTCGAGCTATCTAGTATTAGTATATCCTAGATTATTGTTATAATATTGTTAGTTACTAGATAAAGAATAATCCCAATTATCTAGCTATTAAATAACTTTAGTCTCGCTAAAGTAATATATACCTTTAATCTATATATAATCTATCTCGTAACTAAGCTTGTATACTACTATACTAGGGCCTAGGCTTAAAGCATATCTGCGGAATTGTTTCTTGTTTTTTGCGGCTACGAATAGGCTTAAGCAAAATCTAAACGTATTCTTAAACTCTACCTAAGCGTAATCTCTAACGTAGATTTTTATATATCTAGAAAGTAGCGTATCCGGCGTTAGTCTTACGATATTATACCGGCCTGCCTCGAGCGCTACCTTAATCTACCTCTATTGCTAGCTCTTACGCAGAAGCTAAGGGTCTACTTTAAGTAAACAAATAACGAATATGTATTCGGCATTGTCGGCCTTACTAGCTTTCTCTATTTCTTTTGCTTATCGTTTCCGATCTCCTTAGGAGTGTTATTAATTAGTAGTAAACAAAGCGCTAATTTGATTATAGCTATTACTATATTATAGCCTAGACTCGTTCCCATTTTAGTAATAACTAGCTCTAGCTTTAAATACTCAAATTATAGCTAACACGCTATTCTAAATATAGGTACAACTAGACTACCTAGAATACCGTAGTATAGCTCGATAGTTAGAAGAACTATAATCTCTAAGCCGCAAAACTTAGTATCTAATATAGCCTAGATTAGCCGGGATCTTCTAGTCTAGGAGGTCGGGCGGTATACTAAGTAAGAGTAAGTACTCTATTAATAGTTAGAGCTAAACCCAAGTTTATAGTCGTAGTAGCTAGCATATCGTCTAGACGTCTTTATATATGCTAGTTTAGATACTCTAGAGTCTTAAAGCTCCGATAGTAAATATAACACTTTAGCATTATCGGTAGATAGGCGCTTATTCTTCTGCTATATCGTGATTTTTCTAAAGTAGCAACTCTATCTTAGCACTAATAACTATATCGGTAGGCTATACCCTTAGATCTATCTCTACGCCGCTAGGTCTAACTAAATCGAACTCTTTACGATCGATACGTACCCCGAGTCCCTTACGAAGAAGATAGCTCCTTATTAATGCCCTTGTTGCCTTTAACTTATACTAGTTAGACTATTGTCTTATATATGCAATTATTTCCGAGGTAACTAACTAACTAAGCCTAGCATCTTTCTAATAGAAAGCTAAATTCGGACGCTATATCTAATGTAGATTATAAGAGCTCTAGCTTTTCTATTATTAGTATACTAGTCGACTTTGCATTTAATAGGCTCCTTAAAGCAATAAGGTCTAGCTCTATAAGTCTATTTGTATACTTAGAGAAACGCCTCTATATATTAACGCATTAATAAGGGCTATACGGACCGATAATATTAGTAATGCAACCTGCAGACACTAATATATACTATATACATATCGTGTATAGATCCGCCGCGCGCGAAAGCGCTTTAGTAGAGAGAAAAAGGATACAAATATTCTCTTTCTCTCTACTAATCTTACGCTAGGACGCGAAGAAAGCTTTATACCTATACTTAGAGGTTATATAGCACTAATTCTCCTTTCTATTTAAAGAGCTAACGCGGACACTATAATCGCCGGTACCTATTAACCGCGCAAGCTGTCTGTTAAGGGTTGCATTTCCGAGGTAGAGCTATAGCTATAGCACCGTAGTAGCTCTACTCGCGTATATAATCCCTATTATACCCTTTGCTATATACTCTTTAACTACCTTATACTCGCGTATAGCGTCCAAATATACTACCTAAATATACTATAACCTACCTTATATAGCGGGACCCGAGGTCGTCTTATATATACTGTTGTCTTATTACTTCTAGTTATACAATTCTTCGATCTAAGTCCTTTACTATAATATACGATAAGATAGCTTATTGCGGAAGTATTGCACTATACTCCAAATAATACTATCTATAGCGTACTATTAAGGTCCCTTTCCTAAGCTTAACCTTTACTCTCGTATCTATTAGAATCTCGACTATAGTCTCGTAGCTCTAATTAACGCTCTCTATAGTACGCTATTTTACCCTACCTAAGCGTTAACGTCTGCTCCCGTATCTACTAGTATCTATACTACCCTCTTATAGCTACCCTAGGATATTACTAATCTCCTCCCTAAGTGTTAACGTCCGCTCCTATATCTGTTAGTATCTGTACTACCTTCTCGTAACCTTCCTATAACGCTCTTTATAGTATATTACTATAATATATATCTTCGTTAGCGTTAACGCCTACTCCCGTATCTTTTAGCGTTTATACTACTCTCTTATAGCCTTTCTATAACGCTATACGTAGCGTATTAGCGAATTGCCCTCCCTAAACAATAATGTCTATACTCGTATCTATTATTAGCTATACTACCTTTACGTAGCCTCTATTTAACGCCGCTTATAATATAGTCTTTAAGGTATCTAGGCCGCCTTAGAAGCTCCGGGCGCTATTTAATTAATACTAAGTAGTAGGTAGCCCGCCTTCTTTAGTAGCTACTATAGATATTATTGCTAGTACTACTTAGTATATTAGCCGTCGGTAGAGCCGATTAGTATAGCTAAAGCGCCCGTCGCAATATAGATAGATCCGGCGTCTAGGATTATAAGGCTCGCTACTACCTCTTTAGTAGAGCAAATCTAAGGGATTGTAGGCGATACTACGTTCGCTCGCTAAACTAATACGTCCGTACTAGTATACTAATTAATAGAGAGCTCGCGCTATACTTATTACTTCCTTACCTTATGCTCTTCGCTTTAATACGTACGCGTATCTATAAATAGGTATCTAGTTTGTATATTCTTGCTCGCTACTAGCCTATACTACTCCTATTCAACAATAATAGCTAGCTTTCTTAATAGTATAGAAAGTACGTCCTACCTTTACTAACGCCTAGTCGAGCTATAAGCCTTACTAAAGGCTACGCTATTTACGAGCTATCTAACGATATAGAACGCGCTCCTTAGAATAGTTATTATTCTTAGCCGATAGTTCTCGTTCTCGATACTTAGGACTTTACTTATATACTAAAGATATATCGCTTTTAACTAGGTTAGCTCGAGCGTTTTGTTCCCTTAGAAAGAAGTACTAGCTAATAAGTAGATTCGTCTCTAAGTATATCTATATAGATATAGAGAATAAGCATTAATCTACGGATTAAGCGAGCCGCTATATACGGGAGGGGGGTAAGAGCCGACTCCCGCAAATTACGCTATAATATGTTTATACGCTATAATTTCGTGTAGCCGTTTATATAATAACCTAGCGTCTTAAATAAAGTATATTCGAGCGTAGCTTCTATTAGATATAACCTAGATAGTCTAGAAATCTCGACCGGTAAAGGAAGCTAGCTAACTACGTATAGTAGCGCTATACTACGTAGGAGTATTATAGACTAATTAAGTTATAGACTCTCTACGATAGCGGCGATATAGATATAAGAGCAAATAGCAAGAAAAGTTAACGTCTAACTTTGTTATTATACTATTATAACTAATTCGCTATAGAACGATATTAAAAGGGCCTACTTATATTCGTATTATCGGTACTATACGTTATCTCTTTACGAAGATCTAGATAGCGGCCTATATCTAAGACTAAGAAGCTACTCTCGTATTTAGTATTATGTCGGTAAGAGACCCTTTACTATACGTTAAGGTTAAATAGCAATAGAAGCGAGATATACTCCTCCTTAGCTTTAGAAGGAGTAGGGATTAGCAAAGGATTATATTAAGATATCTGCTTTAAGGGTTTTTTTGCAGGATATATAGATAAGAATATAGGGAGGGAGCTATTTAAAGTCCGTAAGGAGGTGAAGTTACCGCTAATATCCACAGAAAGAGGTATTACAGGTTATAGTAGGCGGCACATAAAGTCAGGATTCCGAGAGTTGTGGAAGGATAAGTATAAGCCATCGATCCGGTGCAACCCTAACCCTAGAGTAACGTGAGTATGGAACGTCAGCGATGCGTCCACGCGTAGGGAATTTGGCATGCACCCTGCCCGCTTTTTGCACAGTTGTATGTTCGCACGGCGGCGCACGCTGCATGAGTCCCCGGAGAACGACCAACATTGCGTGATGTCTGCACAGGTTGCAACAAGCTTTTCACAACGGGATTGGCGAGACACTAAGCTTGCTTTCCCAGCGTGATCCGCACTCCACGCGCGAAGGGTTGCAATGATTGACTTTCCAACGACGCCTGCAGCCATCCCTTCTCTTTGTTATCGAATACTAGCGGACACAATTGTCCCGGTACCCACTGAGTTCTCATGGCTTGCTCTCTCCCACGACTCGTGCACTTGAACTCATACAGCCCCTCTCGAAGACGCTCGAAATATTATCCCAGCCAAACGTATACATCTTCAGCAATAGCATACGGTGGCTACCTAGCCGCTTCGCGATCCTTGCTGCCTTGAATGTCTCCCACAACCATGAACGCTTCCTGAGACATTTGACCATGCTGTAAACCTTATGCGCTGACGCTTCGAAGGCTCCTCATCTTCTGGAGACGGCTCATCGATTGACGTGTTCGATTCAAATGAAGCACCCTCAGTCTTTGAGGAGACGGGACTCCCGCTTGCAGTGCCGCTGGAGGGTGTGGCAACGGGTGGCAGCCTCCGCGCAGTAGCATTTGCGCTAGCGATGAAGCGATCGCGTTGCTCTTTACTGAGATCTCTGGAGTTGCGCAATGCTGCAGCACCCTGGCGGAAGCTCTCTGAAGACCAAGTCTCTCCACTCCGTCGACCTTTTTGCCCGCAGGCACGCTTTCTGGAGTGCGGCTCATCTCCGCCACCTGCTCGACTGGAGTGACCGAATGTCGCCACGCTCGGGCGCCTCAACCGCGCTCGTCAACGCCGGGCTGGATGAATGGATCGAGGACATTGGTGGGCCTCTCACAGCGTGCCGATACATCGAGACCGCGACGCGGCATCTGGCCGACCTCGAGCATGCTTTCTCCCGCGCGGCCAGTTTCGAGTGTAGGGTCGACACGATTTGGAGTGATGGTACCGACGAACTAGCCACCATCGGCCATGCTCTGTCCAGGACGCTACAGCATGGGACCGGCCTCGAGATCGTTAGGATAGCCTTCGGCGAGCACTGTTGGGACCAACACTCTCTTAGACATCTTTGCTACGACGACAGCTCCCGCCCGACAGCCCCGCGTCGAGGGAGCATAATGGAGTGGGCTAGAGCCTCCAACAAGTTGTGTCGCGGGCTTGATCCGTCGTAGTCGTTACCCCAACTGCAAAGACTGGAACTATCCATCGTCACGGTGTATGCACGGTCCTTACGCGTGGGTCTGAAGCTCCGCTTGAGTCAAGCTGCGGGTGGGGTAGGGGGTATAATCCCTTAGTGCTATACTAAGGCCTACAGGGAATTTTGCACAAACGGAGGCTCCCGCTCTTCGAGACATTCAACTTCGTCTGTGGTATTTCGGCAGGTAAGTCCTCCCCACTGTACCTAGTCGATCAGTAGCGGTAGTCATACTAAGCACCTCTAAGTGGGCTGGTTATAATTGGGTTGTTCCTGATGAAGAAGGACGCAGGGACGTGTATAGGACAGTTCGAAAAGTTGGCCGAGAGCACGCTCGGCGATCGTGAGAACGCCTCAATGCTTCTCGGGCGCTTCTGACAGCTTGCTTTGTTCTATTTGCGCGATGACCAATACAGTTCCTTGCCGATTGAGCAAGAGTTTCAGTCAGCGACCAGCGAGAACGCTCGCATGTTCAGCCTTCAAGCTCCGACATCAAGGTCGCTGTGACGACTACAACTGCAAGAGAATCAAAACTGTACTTACTAACTTTGCCAATTAAACGAACGAGTCAGAACAGCGGATGTCGGCACGGTTAATCTATGAGCGCAATGCTGTTGAAAATCCATGCTAGAGGCAGCTGGCTAGACGGGAGAGTTGTACCCCAACGTATCCAATTTCCCCCCTGGTGCTCACGCGCACCTTTTCTCAACATACGTTCTTTTGGTACTTTGGCTTCTGGAGTCTTCCCTTCTCCCCAGATCCATTGCCCATTCTGGCGCTGGCCTGGATCGGCGGCCCAGCCAACCCAACAACAGGGTTGTAGTCCTCATAGCTGCACGCCTGCGTGATCGCTACAGATCCGTTGCCCGTCTGCAGCGTTTTATCGTTCCTCTCGATCGTCACTACCGGGTAGGCGTTGTCGATCCCGGCAGGGAACGGAACCATGTTGAGCACGGGGCCGCACGCACCCGCCTGGAACGTCCAGTCTCGGTTACTCCCAACTGTCATGGAGATGGTGGAGTCCTTGGTGACTAGTGCCCACGCGAACACGGCGTCGGTGGGGTAGGCGGCGTTACGGACGACGCCGATGTTGTTGGTGCCGCTGGCGCAGGGGACTCGTTTGGGGTGGATCCGGTACCAGAATACGACTCGGTCTTCTGTGACCTGTAGCATTGCCAGTTAGCAATAGTCCGGACCGGACATGGTGAGACCCAGCAGCGAGAAGCCGACATGGAGTTTGCATCAGAGACTTGCCTGCGGAGGGACACCAGTCTTGTACCAGCTAATATAGTACTGCGCCATGACCCGCCAGGCACTGTGGTCCTGACCGTAGACATAGTTGCCAGTCACCCCAAGCTGAAGAGATGTGGGGCCTGTCAAGGCTGGCAGGTCGCGGATATAGTGGGATTCGCCGAAGTCGTTCCATGTTATGATCTCGACGATGTCAGGCTGCACTGTTTTGATGGCCTGGTCCCAGCGATTGGGGAACAGAACGTCAGAGTACTCGACCCAGGAGTTGTAGTAGCCATCGTTGAAGTCTTTGAACTGCCAGGGTGAGACGCCTAGATAAGTAAGCAGAGAAACACCGGATGGAGGTTAGAGAGCGAAAGAGTGGATGTCAAACCCACCCATAATATACGGCCCTGTCCGCCCAGCGTTGCCCAAGGCTGCCTGGAAGTCGACATCGACATCCGCAGTAAGGTTGGTGTACGTGTCTAATGGCCAGGTTTGCCCTTGAAAAAGATCAGTTCATCTCCGTTCTTCATCGAAAGTGCGGCGAGAAGCATACAGTTGAGAAATCCGTCGATTGACGTGTAGTTCCGGAACATGTCCGAGGCCACTGCATTCGGGTCCTGGTTTTGAGCCGTGCCGGTATACGAAGTGAGTGCTGGCGCTAGTGAGATGTTCACTCCCTGTTTAGTCATGACGTTCTTCAAGTCTGCAAAGAAGCTGTTGCCGTAGCCTTCTCCGGCGTACGAAGACACAACGACATCGCCGTTCCAGATGTATGCAGCTGGACTAGAGGCATATTTGGAGATCATCGTTGCCATGAAGGTCGTGTTCCAAGGGTAGGTGCAGGAGGCAGGGGTGTAGCTCATGTCGAAGGAGTACATCAGCTTGAAGCCCTGGGCGGCAGCCACGGTGTATGCGTCGTCGATGCGTTGGACATTCCAGTCCTGGTTGTCCGGGCCAGCCCCTGAACAATCGGGTGGAGCCCAGTTGAGTGCTAAAGATCTGTCAGCATCGTGCTGTTGCATCTCGAGTTGTCAAAGTGGAAAGCAAGCAGCAAGCTGGCAAGTGTCCGGCTTGACGCACCAAAGCCGTCGATGCCGATCGCCTGCGCTGCGACTATATCGGCCTTCCACTCGGTCCGCGAGTAAGAGTATGTATTGGAAACCTAAGAGGTCAGTATATACATAGATTGTAGTCTATGGAGGATAGTTTGAGTCACGGGTACACACCATGAAATGGGCAAAAACGTCGGCTGCAGTGGCAGCACCACAGAACAGAAGCACGAGGAACGAGGAGAGGTATGCCATGATCGCAGCTTTTTCCTCCCGCTTTGTTCGAGAACTTTAGCTGCGCGAGATGGTCGTGAATCAGGATGGAAAGCAACCTCTATATATACGGTATATGCTGTTCCCCGAAGCGTGAAGCTCATACGTGTACCCTGCGCCATGTTTGCGTATCACCTAGGCTCGGAGCAAAGAGCTATACCCGCCGGTGAGTGGTACCGCTGCAGTACCTCCAACCGTCTCGTGGTCTCCTTGCAAGATCCTGCGTTGTCGATCTGCGGGGGGACCGACGCCAGAGAAGCGTGCATGAGTGCAGTGGGGTCTTGATGTACTTTTGCTCACGCAACAGGACAAGTGCCGCGATTCTTACACCTACCTGTATGGAGAACGGAGGCATATCCTTGCTCGTCCGGTGGCGCAACTTGTGCGCGGGACAAGAACGTAAACGGCAGTCCGTGGGATTTCATCGAAAGCGTAGTCCCGCTATCCCGCGTCGATGGACACCCCGCAAATGTTACTCGACCACCCGGGTCTTCTGCCCCGCCGCACTCTGTCCGAGAGAAAGGAGCTGCAACTGCGACAGGCTTGACTCGTTCTCCGAAAACGGATTTTACGGCTCATTCAAGGCTACTGCAAGTGGTCTATGCCTTGTACAGGGCCGAGTGTGTGTCTCCTGAAGACGATTTCGGGCAGTGAACACCCATCTTCCCGCATCAGCGAGGAATGTGGTACGACCAAGTTAATATCTCCGCACTTATGAGAGGGCCTCGCTCACTCAGAAGACCGCTAGGCCAGGCACGATGTAACGCATGGATCCCTAGAGTGGGACATGCGTCATGCAAGAGGGATCTGCGGGGTCTTGAAGCGCGGGGTTACGAATGTCATCGGTGGGGTTGCAGCGCTAAAAGAAGTGACGAGCATTGTTTCCGCACACGGACTTGGCAATCAACTGATGCAGCAGGGGTAGGGCAGGCTGTGCAAGTCTGACCACCTGGATCGGGCTCGCAGGGCAAGTTTGGCAACCAATGACGTGATCTGGGGTAGCGAAGGAGTACAGGACGAGCTTCAATGGTGCCGCGTGTACGGTACGGACCATGGGTCAGACCACAAGCCAATCGAAATAGCCTTCGGAAGCGAGAAAAGCGGAGATGCAAGGACAGAAACATGTGGGAACGAGACATATACTGCAATGTCGTGGGCACCTTCGACTCGACCAAGCAGGAAGTGAGGAATATCCTGAAGCATGGCATTCCTCGATCGCTCCGGTCGCCCCTCGTCAGGATTCGTCTCGAAGATTTGGCTCTCGATGTGCATGTCGGTCTTTTATTCCGCATCGTCTGTGGCGCAGGTTGACACCAGAGACCTTTCCGCGCCATGGCGAGCGAATGGGCGAAGCCGAGAAAACTGTCCACGTCAAACGCCACATCTGCCTCCGCCGCCTGTGTCTGCTCTGCATGCAGGCAGACGTTCATCGGATATCGCTGACTGCCATTTGATGGCACCCCACAATACACGGCACGCCATTGTTCGGCGGATGGCGTACGCTCACGAGCGAGTCTCTCGGGTGCTCATCTCCTGGAGACCCAGCACTGATGGAAAATTCTCCTTGTTGAAGATCGAGTTCAGGCCGTAATGGATCTCGCCGGCGTCGCTCAGGTGCCTTCGATGCTCTTCATCGCGCTCTTCCTGGGTACAGCCGTGGTGGCCACGAGGGAACTGATCGTAAAGCTTTTCAGCAGTATACGCTAGCGGGGAGATCTCATCTGAGGTGTCGTTTGAAATCCTTGCAGCAGAGTGTTCAGAATGGAAGTCCACCCTTTATTCTGTGTCTTCTCCTTCATCCCGGCTGTCGTAATGTACATTGAGCGTCTCCCGACCGAGTAGATTATCACTACCCTGGACTGGAATCGGAATATGCTGCTGATGCGCTTGATCTCCTTCCTGTGGCATTGTTGGTCGCCGACTACTGCGAGGATCGACATTCTCACCGGTGGTGTTCACGACGGCTGCTTCTGGCTCGCTACGATCATCCTGAAGGCTATAGTTGACTACTGCACTCTCGTTTCCGGCCCGAGCGCTTGGCAGAGGAGGGGGACTCTGTTGTTGTGAGTCGGCTAAGCCTGCTGATAGCCACTCAGGCCAGCGACACTTCTTGCTTGTATTGAGGGATAATATTGCGACAAGAGCGTCTGGCCGTGTGATTTTGCTGCTTGTGGGTCTTGAGGAAATCTAAAGCGGTAGAAAAAGCTTCCCTTTGGTGACCATGGCTCTGGTGGTGGGTTTTGTGTGGGTACGTCTACTTTATCACAAATCGAAGCACTATCATCGATGTTAAGGGTCTCCTGCTGTAGACATGTCTCATTAGCATCTTGCGCTAGGGTAAGATCTTGCACTCGAAGAGCAAATCGCGGTAGTGTCGGATCAACAACCTCTCGCGGTGCCTGAGAGAGAGTGATGATTTCTTCGCCTTGCGCGAGCTGTTGGGTGGTAATTAGCCTTGGGGTAGAGCTTGCGACTTTCTGCCGCTCGCGCCGCCGGCGCTGTCGTTCACGGTCAAGTTCGCGACGACGATTCACTTTGTCGTCTGCGCTTTGTGTCGACAATGGTCTGCCCCTCTTGTTAGCCATTCCTTTGACCGTTCAATGGATAGTAGTGGCGCAATGCGATTGTTTTCCATTGAGGCGGTGTGTTGTCACAACCCTTGGTTTCCTCTTTCCGCGCGGAATTGTCACGCTTGGGCTAGCGCCAAGCCATTCTCAGCGGGAATTGTCACGCTCTTGGCACCCGCTTCACTACTACCACAAAGTCGACGACGTCGACAGTGAGTAACTCGCGCAACAAAGCTCGTGTCGAGATGAAAAGTATACTGGTATATAGCGAATAAGCAGACGTTTCATTCAACACATAAATACTATTCAATTTCGGCTGTTCGAGTCCAACCCCAGGCGATTTTGCTACCCTGGACTATATCTCCTCCTTCGCTTCCTATCAATCTACTTCTACTATATCTCCTTCTTCGCTTCCTATGAATACACGACGACAATGTCTCCTTCTTTGCTTCCTATCAATCCGCTAGCGCTATCTTCCTTCCCTCCCTTTTGCAAATGCCTATCTCTCCGCTCCCTATTAGCTTTGCAACTCGATTACGTGGAACGGTGGTGCCGGCGACGAAACGGTGGGCCTCGATATCCCACCCGGATCTACTCTAATGCTCATTGATCCAATTTCCAACCACCTCGCCATACAACCCTAATATTGCAGCTGCGACCTGACGTACCACCCCCTGGTACTGACACTGCCTACCTTCTCGCGGCCGGAATCGCGGCGGTCCGCTGTCACTAACGTCTTCCCATGAATGACACAACGCCTGCGGCGCCCAACAACGACTACACTGCGCAAACTTCTCGAACCGAATGTTTCCCAACGCCTCCCATGCTGCTGCTACCATTCTTCGACCCTCCGTCGCGTGCGGGCACTCCCTCCACCCTGCTTCGTGTCTTCCCTCCCGTCCTGCAACCACGCATATGCAACACCGATCTCACCATCCTTCCAACTGCTCCTCCATCCTTTCCGTCACCTCGCTTGCGCCGACCCGTGCGGAACGCGGCTGGAATACGCACGTGCTGATACTGCCTCTACGCCCGCAACATCTCCGTCTCTCCTGCCCATGCGTGCTCCTCTGCAATACCTCTCTCTCCTTCCCATGAATGCCCTTCCGCAACATCTGGCTCTGCTGCCCATGAATGCCCCTCGGTCATCTCCGGTCTGCTTCCTGCGAATGCTCTGCTGTCATCTCCTCGAACCCTTCCGGTGAATGGGCTTCCACGGCGGGCCTACTTTCTCTCCTGCGGTCCCCAATCCCCCTACTGCCGACATTGCTCTCTCGCGGAACCACACGGTGCACCCTGGCATACATCACATCGCTCCTCGCCTTCCTCACACCCGATCCGATCCGGCCGCCCATCCATGTGCCGGGTCAATCGCAGCAATATGGTCTTCTTCATGGCTGTGTCGCCAACGTGGCGGTGGTACACGCTACACCGCAACACCTCCGCCATACCCTTCGCTTGCTCGATTGTCTTGCAATACACCACGATCTGGCCGGGTGGGGGATACCGGGCTTCCCTCTCCTCGACCAACCGTGACACCTCCGCCTCCTCCTCGCCCCGCGGGTATTCCACCACCCGATATGCGGCATTGGGCCGCGTCGTCGCTTCGCGGAACCGAACGACATCCGCCTCGGGGACTCCGATGGCCTGGTAAAAACGGGGGTCCTCGCTGGGCGGCAATGTCGCCGTCAAATACAACACCTGCACCTCCTTCTCCGCCATCTCGCACAACTTTAACACCTCGGGCCGCCAATCCGCGTGGGACTCCAATATGACTTGGCATTCGTCGATGACGATCCAGTCCAATTGCTGCATCGTCCGCTTCTCGTCAATGAACCGCCCAAACGCCTTGGTCACGGCGGACTCGGGCATCACCATTATGATGCCGGCATGGTACAGCGGTCGTTTGCCGTTCCATTCGACACACGGGATATGCTCGCGGTCACATCGCTCCTGCAAATCCTGCCGCAACGAAATCGTGGGCACGACGACCACCGTCACCCCATCGTCTGGCGTCGCGGCGACAGGCAACATGAACAACAAACTCTTGCCGCCGCCCGTGCGCATGATGGCCAACACCCGGGGTACCTGGGCGACCATGGCTTCCAATGCGGGTCGCTGGATGCCTCGCAACCTCGCCTCTGCGCCATATAACTGGGTCATCGTGGCGTCAATGTCGATGCGCCGGATGCGATCCCATCGCCTCTGTCGGGCCCGCTGCTCCTCCTTCTGGCGCCGTTGCTCCAGGTCGGCATCCACGGCATGCTCGATCCATGACGACGCGAACCGCAACATGCGATGCCAATCGATGGTAACCTTCCGGAACTGGGCCTGCTCGGTCATGGTGGCGATGGGGTTGGCGGTCAACAACAACCCGTATATCATCTCTTCCATTCTCGGGCTGTGGCCGGCCTGCCTGGCTCGGACGCTGGCGATGCTGGCGTCGCCGGCGCCGGCTCGTGGGGCCTCGTATATGTCGTCCAACGCCTCCCGGACACTGGGATCGTGGCAAAACCGACACTGGATGGCGGGATATGCGTTCCGCCACATCGCCACCCCAGTCCGCACTCCACTCCGCGCCTCGGTCTCGCGATACATCACCCGCCGCACACGGTCGGGGTCCCCAAACCCATCCACGTTCCGCGGGGCGGCCTCGATGGTCTGGGGCACCACCCCACTCAACCAATCCTCCTCCGCGTCGCTCCACGCATCGGCATCTTCGCCCCCCGCCTCTGCCGCATCCTCTTCCATGGCTGCAGCTTCTTCCCTCTCTCCTTCCTCGGCCGCATCCTCTCCCGGTGCCCACTCAGCTTCGGGTCGGGGCTGCCACATCCACGGGCAATAGTCACATTGGCGCCGGGCGATGACCTGCAAACTGGGAACGAATGGTTCCACCAACCACAAATAATACACCATCACCTCGCCGACCTCGCGGGGCACGTACCGATGGATGATCTTGACCCGCCGGCCCATCTTGTACCCTTTGTGATATCCGGTGACGAACACGACCATGCCGTTGTCGATGAATACACCGCGCTGGGACTGTGCCTGGGAATCGTTCTCGTGCTGGATGCTGATCAACTCGGTGGCTCGCGCGGGTGCGCCGGCGGACATGTGAATCAACGCCATCATCTCTTCCTTGAACCGCCGAACCTGGCGAAAATATCGCTCCACACCTGCCGGGTCGCACTCCGTCTGGCCGGCCTGGATCTCTTCGATGCTGGATGTCACCAATAGTCGCCGGATGCCCTCATGGTCGAATATGCGCTGCCACATCCACTTGGCGCCATCCACTTAAATCGTTCGCGCTTCGTAGCCGGAACGTCTCCTCGTTGACGCCAAGCACGGCGAGAAAGTGCAGTACAGCGCTCTTGAATGTGTCTCCGCGGACCTTCTGAAAGATGAGCGACTCGTACCAGTCCCGCAGTGCTTTCATTGTAGCCTCGTCCTCCCAACCCCGCTCGATGCTTTGCTGCACCGTACGAAGCAGCTCTTTCTGCCGACCCTGCCACGGATACAGCCGACGAGTATCCTCGAAGAGTTAGTAGTATCTACTATATATACGTATCAACTAGCGATTTACTATCTAAAAAATTTAAGCGCTTATTATCTTTAATTGTTATAGTAGTAAGCGCTTAGAGAATTTGAGT
>NAJQ01000503.1:0-22068 GCA_005059865.1 Friedmanniomyces simplex
TACTGCGCCGCCAGAGCGGTACCAGACCATCTGCTAGAGACTTGGCGGCACTACCTGGCTCCAAACTAGGCGATGCACCCGACAAGCCCCTCTTGATCATAAACCATGGCGCCCCAGGTCTCTCCATGCACAAAAAAACCGAAGCCTGGTGCGGCCCATTTGCGGATATCTCCAGGGGCCTGGTCTCCGACATGCGTGGCCGTGGTGCCAGCGACAAGCACCGACCCTATACTCACGCCCGATGGTTCGACGACGTGGAAGAGCTGCGGTACGCTGCTCACGCAATACTCCTCCAAACGACTCCGTAAGCCTGACATCAGCCGCAGACAGTGGGCCAAAGACGAGAAATTCGTCATGACTGGTGGAGGCTCCATGTCTCACGGCGGCTTTCTTACCCTGGAGTATGCCCTCGCTTACCAGCAGCACCTATACGGCATTGTTGTCAGCGACAGCGCCGCGCAGATGAGCCATTGGGGCACCATCAACATGACCAAAGCCGCGCTCACCGATCCTCGCGTATAGCCGGACCGGGAGCGACTTGGGCGTTTGTTTTCTGGGAGGGTACAGTATCAAATGGATCTCATCGCAGGCTTTGGCTCGATTGCTGCTCTATACGCCGCGCCACCTGAAGTCAAGGGACATGCGGGGGTGGATATCGATGCGGTTCTCAGTGCTTCCGCCATGCCTTTCTACAAGACCGGTAACGCGGCGATGGGTGATTGCCTCTCGCGGTACGACGTTCGGGACAGGTTGCAGGACATCAAAGTGCTGGCGTTCATTGCGGTCGGTCGGCACGAATGGATCATACCCGTGCAGGGCAGTGAGAAGCTTGCTGAGAAGATGCCGAGGTCGAGGCTTGTGATGTACGAGATGAGTGGCCATTTGCCGGGAATGGAAGAGAAGACTAGATTCCAGGAGGACGTGAGGGAATTCCTGAAGACGTTGGACGTGCCGGGTTTGAAGCTTTGAAATCCGAGCTACAGAAGTGCTGTAGCAGTCCAGCACTGGTAGATTAATACAGCATAAAGTTGCACCATGGTATGTTCGATCCGGACACCGGTGCAGAATCATACGCTGCGTATTGCGTTCCTCCCCTCTCAGTGTCTTTCCGTTACCCGGTCAGCGTAGGCGTGTGAACAGTCGCGCCTTCGACATACATCCACAGGCTACCCGCGCCATACCGCTGCAATCTCGATGCAACTCAGTCATAGCAGAGGTCGACGACCGCTTCGCCACTGCCACGCCGACCAATCGTACGGCTTCTTTCGTTGTGGTGCGCAACGAGCTCAATGTCGCTGCCATCGCTCTCGTCTACCAAGGCCTCACGCTCGCGTTTGACCTCTGTCTTCACTTTCGTTTCGGCTGCCGCGCTGCCTTTGACCTGCGAGATGGAATGCCGTTAGCTTCAGGATCCCGTAAATGTATGGAGGCTTTGGCAATCACCCTCTGACGCCTGATCAGCTCGCGCATATCATCGATCGTGAGCTCCTCGACAGGGCGATCCTCAAGCGGTAGGGGAGACGGGGTCCGTGGGATGAGGTGCAGCGCTTGCAGGGCGGCTACATCTGTCAGCGCCACGTTCGCACTAAGCATGCTGGTAGGCGGACTTACCACGTGAGCGATATTTGAAGAGGAAGATGGCCAATGGGCGTCCGGTGTGTACGGATTGAGTGGTGTTGTAGTTGAGGTACGGTATGGCTGGGCCCACACTACGCCTGGTCAGTCCCCGGAACGTTCTGTATTCCGATTCTGACATACGTAGCCTGGTGAGTGAGAGCAGTGCCTTTAAGGACCTTCTCCGAAACACGCCCGTCGGGTATCAGGGGTGTCGGCTCGCCATCAACCATGCTGGCCTGATGGTCTGCTGTGTCCCTGCCACGATCCTTCCTCCCCCAGCGGCCGGAGCGTTTCTTGCCTTGTCCAGGTACCGAATGTGCCGCTGGCCGACGAGACGGGACCCGGGGCTCGAGATCTGCCTTGTAAACCTCGACCCGGATGGTCCCCAATGCGGCGAGCTTGCCAATCAAACTCTTGTCTGGAACCAGATCTTCACCTGCATGATTTTCAGCCGGGGTAACGGGGAACGCAAGAGGGATGCGCACTGATCGTCAGCTCCGAGAAGACCATAGCTTGCTTGACAAGACCATTCCTTGTACCGCGAACAGCCCACTCGATGAGCTTGTAGGATGGCTGCCGAATGTGCCTGGGCTCACAGCAGGTCTCACACCCAGCGCCACAGTCCAAAGTCACCTCGACGGAGACGTTGCTGTCAACATGTGGGAAGATCTCCGCATCGAAGCGGAAGGCGAGGTGGAACCTGGCGCCTGAAATGGCTTCGATGTACTTTACGCAGGCGGTCGGGTAGGCCTCAACGGTCTCATCATCATCGTATTCGGGCAGGTTTTGATGATTGACGTTGACATTCACGACCATGCCGGGGAGACAAGGGTGGATGGCCATTCCGCTGGAGTGTATTCGTGAGGAGCCTGCGGGTATCGTTCAATGAGCGCCTTCGTACAGCGTCGAGATCAAAAGAGTGAATATTCCGAGGAGAAGTTGAGTCAAAGTGAGGTGAGGTTGCGGATGCCTAGATGTCCGGCGCGTGGACTGACGGGCCGCGACGTGAGAATATCGTGAAGGAGGAAGGTGCTACCCACTCGTTTTTAGAATGTGAGAATCATGTATGGGCAAACATTGTAGAGAGCATTCAATTGTCCGTTCCGTTCCGCTTATGCCTGCGTCGCTCCTAAAGTGCGGTTACCCCATGTTCTATCGCTGAATTAAGCGTCCCATTGTACAAGCACGCCACCAACGCCATGCGAATCTCCATGATAGCACTCTCGCAGATGGTGGATCTATACGCCTCTCGTGCGCCTTACCACCCTCCATGGCCAATGCCCAACTGCTGCCCATAACTGCCCGAAAACAGCTGTTGCCGGATATTCGCCCTCTCATCCGACACGCCCGGCGGTGCACTGCTCGACCCAGCTTGCATAAACCCTACGGCCAACCGTAGCTCATTCACTGCTTCCTCCAGCCTGCCGCCGCTCTTGTGGTTGTGCTCCACCAGCTTCTGGTCCCATCCTCCAAACTGCAAGTGGAACCCTCCGGCCCGCTTCGACGCCTCACGTATCACCAGCGCCCACGCCTTCGCGATCTCATCGTACGCCTCGTTTTTGTGTCGCTGATGCTGGTAGCTGTCCCAGTCTGGCAGTCTGTGGAGGGTGTTCGTGACAGCGTCGAGGTAGTTGAGGGACATGATAGCCTGCGGCTCCTGAGGTGGAAGGAAATGCGGCGTGTAGTCGCGGAGAGCTTCCATGAGCTGCAGAAGGTGCTGCCGCACTCGGTTGTAGGAGTAGTCGGATGTGGGTTGGTTGCCGAGCGGGAAGGCTTCCCGGAAGTCGTCTTCGTATCTGCTGAGGACTGAAAGGGTGGAATCGATTGATGGTCGCGGGGCTTTCGCTACAATTTCTTGCTGGAGCTCTGGGTGTTGATCGGCCACATTCTGCAACAGCTGCCTCATCTCGTCCGCGGATAGCGTCTCTAGCAGTCGTGGTAAGGCCAGTGGCCGGCCCACCGCCAACCCCGTTCTTGTACGCTTGGTGCTTCGTGGTGTGCTAGAGGGGGGTAGGAGGCGGTTGCCGAAGGATGGAGATGCGGTGGGCGACGTGGACATGCGATCTTGGTCAGGTTCCTCGGAGGCTTTTCGCTTGCGGCCGGACATGCTGGGTGTCTGGAGCGTGTCTGCAGATGAAGTCGACATGTTAGCCTTGTCTGCTGCCTCGCTCGACAGTCTGGGTAGATGTAGGTGGGAGTGCTGGTGTGACGAACTGTACGGGCTGGCGAGAAGGTGCGGAGCGGCGAGCGGGTTGTTGGCGAGCACTGTGTTCATCGCGGAGGTCATGTACCCTTCACAAGTGTGTGTGGCTGCGGTGTCGCTGGGTGTGAGTGTGTGGGACAGTCTGGGATGACGAAGTGCTCGAACATAAAGCGATGTGACCCTCGAGGGAGCTCCGGCTCGTGAAAGGAAGGCAGGCCTTGGCAACTCAGGCCTCAGGCACGAAGCGGAATTTGCCCGACAAAACACCTCGTTTTCCGCCTCCACTTCAATCGATGTACCCGTGACACCGGCCGGCGCTACTACTGCCACGTACATGTACTCGAAGGCGGAGCTGAGTCCAAACGATGATCAAAAGGTAGCTACGTCTTGACAAACTTCCTCTCCATCCGCTCCACTTCCTCATCGACACGAGCCCGCCCGGTCAGAAACATGTTCCTTGATCCTCGCCCGATTTTCGCCCAGCTCTCCATCTCCCCGGACTTCACCGGCCTGCTGCTTCGCGCCCTAGTGTTCCTCATCATCGTCTACCAGATAACCTGGACCTTCGCCTCCCTGAAAGACGTCCCGGGCCCCTTCCTCGCCAAATTCACCGACCTCTGGCGCCTCCTGGTCGTCTGGCGCCGCGACTCCCACGACACGTACCTCAAGCTACACAAACAGTATGGCGACCTCCTACGCATCGGACCCAATTGCGTCAGCATCTCGAAACCAGAAATGATCTCTACCATCTACGGCATCCAGAAATGCTATGTCAAGTCGGACTTTTACGCAGTATGGCAAAACGTGATCAAGGGGAAACGAAGTCCGAGTCTGGTGTTCACGACAGATGAGCAGCAGCATGCTCGACTCAGACGCCCGGTGGCGGGTGCATTTGCGCTGAGCACGTTGGTCGAATTTGAACCGTTGATCGATTCCACCACCGCAGTGTTCCTCACGCGGCTGGACGAGCTCTTCGCAAGCCCAGGGAAGGTGTGTGATCTGGGGAAATGGCTGCAGTGGTTCGCTTTCGATGTCATTGGCGAGCTTACGTTCTCGAAACGACTAGGCTTCCTGGAGAGGGCGGAGGATGTGGAGGGCATCACGAAGTCGGTCGCGGCGAACTTCGATAGATGCTCCGTGTTGGGTCAGATGCCGTGGCTGGACCTCTTGACCTATAAGAACCCGGTCTATCTGCGATTCTTCGCCAAGCCCGTATCATCACCTATCGTCAGCTTCGGGCAGAGGCGTCTTGAAGAACGATTGAACGATGATGAAGGCAAGCTGGAGACTGAGCTTGAGATACCGGATCCGGCGTTGAGAGAGAAGGTGTTGCATGGCGCCTTGCCAAGCAAACCAGACTTCCTATCGCGTTTCCTTGCCCTGCACGAGGAGCAACCGGACGTTGTCACCGATCGTCAGATACTGGTCTACCTGTTCGCGAATATCAACGCCGGCTCGGACACCATCGGCAGTACACTCCGAGCGGTGTTCTACTACCTCCTCAAGAACCGGGAATCGCTCGAAAACCTGGTGAAAGAGCTCGAGGAAGCTCAGCGTAGAGGCAAACTGTCGGTACCATTGCCAACGTGGCCAGAATGTCAGGCCCTGCCGTATCTGAACGCAGTCATAAAGGAAGCACTCCGCCTCAATCCCGCCCTCGCTCTACCCATGGAGCGCGTCGTACCTGCCTCCGGACTACAGATCGAGGACGTCTTCCTCCCACCCGGAACAGTCGTCGGCATCAACCCTTGGGTATTGCACCGCGACAAGCGCATCTTCGGCTCAGACGCCGAGGAGTGGCAGCCTCAACGGTGGCTAAGTGATGACGCGGAGAAAGTGAAATATATGGATCACCATCTGCTGTCTTTTGGGGCTGGAAAAAGGACATGTCTAGGCAGGAACATCGCTATGCTTGAGCTTGCGAAGGTGGTACCGGCGCTGTTGCTGAGATATGAGATGAAGCTGGCGAGGCCGGAAGCGGAATGGAAGGTTGTCAACTCCTGGGCCGTAAGGCAGGAAGGTTTGGACGTGGTTATAAGGGAACGAGAGTCATAGCAGTTCAACTTATACTGAAGTCCTCGGGCCTCGTCCAGTCTCCTCCAGTCCATCTCAGTCACTTTCACATGCCAAACTCATGCAGACCGACGCGTGTGGGGTCCGCAACGTCGATCATCTGGGGTGCATCTGCTCGAGATCGACCTCGTTTCCAGCTCGACTTCTTCAACGTATACTCTCATCTTCTTGTGCTCCTCCCACTGAAACATGAGCATGGCGGTAAGTCCTGTCACCGAGACAATGGCTGGAGCAACACTGACCACCTCTAGTCCCGCGGCAGCAGCACTCCCCGCTCATCCTCCCGCTCCAAACGCTCCAACACCAATCTAGCGGACCTCCGCCTCGCCCCCCTTTCCACCAAGTTCGCGGACCCGCCGGAAGAGACGCATGCCAACAACAAGACGCCCCGCGACGAGTCGCCCAAAGTGACCTTCGCGCAGCAACACTCGTCTTACATCCAGGGCAAGTCGGCTCCGAGCACGCCGGGCATACTGAGCCGGAACTCAAGCCGGCGCCATCTGGGCGGTGGACTGAGTAGACGAGGCTCACTGTACGACGATGATGTGCAGTACCAGTACACCGCAGTCAGGCAACACAGTAGTGCTGCTGAGCGAGCGGAAATGGGCAGCGGACAGATACCGAAAGCGAAAAGCGAAGCGGCTTTGCTTACGCAGCAGCCACGTCTCTCAGGAGACGGCGTACCGCTGAAGAAGAAGAAGCAGATGCATGGACGCAGTAAGACGGGCGCGAGCACGCCGCGAGGGAAGAGCGGCGTGCGTTACGCCGACGATGAGGACTGGCTCGCGCGGACGCGAGCGGCGACGCATGAGATTGTGCAGGAAGCTAAGGGCCAGTCGTGGCTTGCTTCGCGGAACTCGTCGACGACGCTTGCGTATCTGGAATCGGACGATGATGTAGTTGATGAAGGCTACGAGGAGATGGCCGCGCTGAGCGCCAGCCAGTCACGTTTGGGTAGACCAAGCGGCGCGTTGAGTCCTACTGCTACCCGTGTGAAGAGCCCGATGTGGGGGAGTAGGTACGGTAGCCGCTCGGCCAGTAGACGCACGAGTCGGCGGGGCAGTTTCACCGGGTCGCGTACGCCTTTGGCGGCTCCGGGTAGTCTCGATATGACGAGCTACTTTACTGAGGACCCGCTTGTGGTACCCATCGAGCCGGACTTCGTCAATGCCGAGGCCGATGATGGGGAAGAGAGGGAGGAGGAAGGCGAGGTAACGAGGCTGTCGGACCAGCATCCATATGGTCTGGGCGGGATTGTGGACCGGTTGATGCACTTCAATCTCTTCAGCGTTTCTGAGAGGGAGGAAATGACTACAGATGAGGAGGATCGCGGCAACGCTACTGAGGATGAGAGGGATGCGAAACGCGCTGCTGAGGCGAAGAAAAAGCGGAATGAGAGGGTGGTGGCTGTACCAACAGCGCCACCAGGTGACGGCGAGCAAGGAGAAGGTGGGTGGCAGGACGCGGCTTGGTTGTTGAGCGTTGCGTCGAAGGCTATCTTCTAGCTGGTCTATGCGTACACAGACCTTGGATCCCAGCGAACGTTTTACCTCTTAGTCTCCCTTCTTCCAACGCTCATCAATATTTGCGTCCCCGAGTGAACGTACAAGCTGCGTTGCGCCCCAGTCCGCCAACATCTTTCTCAATACCTACGCGGTCCTAGTAGCAGACACATGCCCTTCCTCATATCCTGCAGCGCTCTTCCTCGTATGGTAAGTGCCGTTCGCGCCTGTACATGAATATTTTTGAAGCATGGCCGAGCTGTCGCGACTGTAAATGACCTGAAGGTCAGCACACTTGAACAGCCCAAGCGCCGACTTGAAAGTCTCCTGGCCCTTCTCCAGCGTCGACTTCCGCGTCTCCAGATTCCCGCGCAGGCGTGTCGTCTCCTCCGGCTCCGCGGCAACGAAGGCGATCTCATCGTCCGTCATGTCGCCGATCACCATGGGCGAGATGGTATCCGCGGCCAGATCGCGTAGGAGGTAGCGCTCGATGACCTGCTTGGTGACGGCGCCGATGAAGTATTTGACTTCTTCCTGCTTGGCTGTCAGCGAGTCCCACGACTCAAATACACTAGGAACCCTACCTTGCAGTACGCCTGCTGGCTGTCCAGCGCGTCTTCCGCCGACGTCTCTTCCATGTCCGGCTGCAGCAACTCGCCCATGCCACCCCTCATAACGTCGATTTGGAGGTAGCGATCCGTCTGGTCCTTGTCGGCGTTCTTCACGTCAACCTCAGCTTGCTGAACGAGGTGCTGCAGCTTCGACTCGTGTTTCTTCTGGCACATCTTCTCCACCATGGCAGTATAGGCGGGGTCGTACGTGATAGGGTGATGCTTGTTGTCGGTAACGGTGCTCATGAGTTCAGCCTTCGCACGCTTCAGGCGCGAAATGAGTCCTGGGTCGACTCTCATGCTCTGGAGACGGTCGGCCACGTCCGGGGCGACGGTGTAATTCATGGCGGCCTCGACGAAGTTTGCGCACACGCTCGCCACTTTCTCGATGTGGAAATCGGCGATGAGCTTCTAGTTCTCGGACTGCTCCTAGAATAGCCTACTGATGAGGAGTGGATTGAATGTTCCGGGAAGCTCGCAGCCGCGGGATCGCACGAGGATACGACGACGGGCACGCTCGATGGCGTCGGTGCGCTTCTCCGTCACCTGGTAGGATGCGAACTGGGCGTAGTCATCATCGAGCGCTGGCTCGGTCACTTGCTTGTCATTCTCGGGGGACAGCTTGCCCTCTTCGCCAGCGTCAGTGAGAACCTTGTGACCGTGCTGCCTCATGGCACTCGCAAACTGCAAGTTGAGGTACTGAACCACAGCGCGCAGACGGCGCATGTTGCTATCGTGATCGATCGAAGCATTCGGGTCGAGGTTGCCGAAGAAATCGTGCTCGTACTGGCCGTTCACCGCAGCTTTGACAACATCCTGGTAATCCTGGCTCATGTGCATGAGGAAGCGACTTTGCTCCCTAGCGATCGCACGCTTCTCGCCAAGCTTTTCAAGGTCGTTGCATACTTCGCGGTGGTTCTCGTTGAGCTCTTTCTGCAGCGAGGGCAGCTCGGCTTTCAAGTGCTTGTAGAGCATCTGGCTGAGACGACAACGAAGCGACTCGATGCCGAGCATGTCCGGATCTAGGTCGCGATAGCGCCCGGAGGAGAAGAACGCGGTCTCGGCGGCATTGCGCTCGGCGAAGCTTTTGCTTGCTTCCTTGTCGGACCGATTCTTGAGCATGTGCCAGCCGAGCTCGAAGAAGATGTCCTTGTTCCCGGCCAGCTTAATCCAAGACGCTTCATTCTCTGAACCAGACTCCAGGAAGTCTGCTTTCGTGATGATGCCGATTGTGCGGTTACCCTTCGGGTCGATGTCACGGCAGTTCTTGAGGATGATCTGCTTGGCATAGTCGTTCTTTGCGGATACGACGGCCATGATCTAGTGTTGATAGATGGCAAGGTCAGCAAGTGTCTTAGGCAGTCATCAAAGATATTGCGCTTACGATGGTACGCTTCTCCTTGATGTAGTCGTCAACCAGGCCACGAATAAGCTCGACATCTTCCTTGGACTGCATCTTGTTCTCGGAGTGAATGAGGCCGGGTAAGTCGACGAGCGTGAGATGCGGCCTGCCCGGGCCAGCGATCTCGATGCCGAGGACATCGCGGGAGAAGGCACGAGCAGTGCCACTGCCGTCATCGCCCAGACCCATCAGGTTGGTCGCCTCCTCCATCAAGTTCGGAAGCTCAATGAAGTCCACGATAGTGCTCCTGAGCTGCTCTAAGCGCTTCTTCTCGGTGCTCGGGCGTTGCTTGTCAGGGATGATCTTGGTCGAGATGGAGACGCTCGTGGCACGGCGAAGAATGATCTCAGTCGCGAAGCGGGTGCAGAGGTTCTCCTTGCGAGGGAAGGGGATCTCTGTGATCGCCTCGAGTACAGAGCTCTTGCCGGATGACTGGTCTCCCGAGACAACGAGTTGAGGAAGCTGCACGATCACACTGAGACCGCTGCGGCGAAGCTTGTCGACGATGTCCATCACTTTGCGGGAGTCTTTACTTTGGAACGCGTCCAGCGACGAGGTGCCTATGGCCTGCGGTTTGGCGCCATGATCGGTAGAGGCGGATGCGGCCTCGCTCTTGTTCGTCATGCTGGCGGTCTCCGCTGCCCCCATGGCTCACTCGTGTGTCTCGAACAGTGCGGTGTGATGATTCGAGTGGTGTTTGCAAAGCTCTGTGCTGGCACTGACGACACGCAGCGAAGCGAGGGTGTGAAGCAGGCAAGTTGTTCTTATGGAAGGTAAGGTGCGGTCTGAGCAATGGAAGTGAGGTTGAGACTGGTGAAGTGCTAATTAAGCGAGTGAGATCTCTGCAACAGGATCTCGGAGGGTGAACATCTCGCGGTTAGCTCAGGAAGGGTACCGACGCTCAATGTTACCATGCTGTTTATGCCTTCGGATGTCGATAGTCTCCATTCAAACGCAGTCTACCCACATAGCTTCTTGTTCCCAAAGATATCTCTCGTCATGCCTAATGCAGGCGACCGCGCCGCTATAGCGATCCGGCTTCCCAGCAACACCATCAAACAGTCTTTGCGATCGCGTAGCCGAAGTACGCCAGCCCCAGCGATGTTAGAGCACCCTGGTCTACCCAGAGTCTCTCGGAACCCAGCATACCTTGCTGTTGTCCTGTTAATGTTGTTGTTGTTGTCCTTGCTCCTGTTTGGTTGTTCTAGCACGTGCTAGCCGTACCTGCCTAATCGGTGGACGTCAGTGTAAACGCTGAGCTCTGAAATCTGAAACTGCTCATGCACAGGAGTAGCTAGCGTCACATTTCAGTATATCAGTCCACCAAGCACATTTGTTCTCGGTCTGCGGATAGCGACAACTTCGCCGCCTTTGATCCGCGGCAATGGAGCCTTTTGATACGTTTGCTTTTGAGAGGCCAACACTAGGGACTCGCAAACGCAGCCTACATGACAATATCAATAACTGTGGCCCCGTGCTGACGAGAGTATAAGTCTTGTGCCGAACACAAGGTAATACCACTCGCCTGGTGAGTGGTAGCCTGTCTTTCCATCGCTTCCCGGGCGGATGTCTAACAGCGCGAGTACCAACAGCATCAGCACCAGCTCGCTCCAAACGAAAGAGTTCGTCTGGCTCGGATGTACGACGCCATGGCCTTTGCCTATGCTCTCATCCTGATGCCGAGTAACCATTCATCGGGGTCTGAGACAAGGCCTGGCGGTCAGGTCTGGCTACCGTACGGGAGGTGATGTTGATGCGCGGTTCCGCAGTAGCCCCCAATCGTGCATCGCAACTCCACGCACTGCGCATGTAGATGCAGGATCGCCATACATTAGCTGCTCGCTACCGGCTAGAGCATGTCCTCCATGGAGCACTGACGGTTCCGCCTGCTCGGACGTCGTTGGCTGCGGCACTTCCAGGAAGCGATGAAGGTTGGGTTCCTCGCCTTGGTGACCGCAGGAAGCGGCCGGCCCAACATGTCGTTGACCGCTGGGTGCATGTCGTTCGATGATCCTCTGCAGTCGTTCGGATATGTGCTTACGGAGCCGCTCCTCTCGGCTTCTAATTGTGGCACACGGTCGGGAGGCGCACGGCGTGTTGTTAGCGCAGCCACAACCCAATCGTACCGTCTCCCGGTTGTTGCTGGGAGTCTAGAGAAAGCTTTGCGATGATGATGCCTTGCTGCCAGATACCTCAAGACATAGAACTTCATGTGCGCGGTGCCCGACCCGTCGTCGTCGTCGTCGTGGCCCACGCTACTTCGGTACATGTACATGCACAGTTCCCCGCAATATGGCTTTGCTTCCAATTGGACCGTGCACTGCTGGTGGTCACCGCCTCGATAAGCTGGGGAAGCTTAGACGTGGTTGAAGCTCACTCAACGATCCGCAGATACAGCAAGCCGTACCACCGTCGACGAGCCATGCAGGAGTCGTGATAAGCTGCAGCCCTCGAGGGCTCGACGTGACCAAGGCCGGATACATAAGTACAACGTGCTCCTTCCGTCCCGCCGTTGTCTGAACACTCCGCTCGCTCACTCACCTCGAACACACGTATATCAATCCTATAGCTCAGCTCACATCACCAGCCTACCGTCTCACCCTTCGACTCGCTATACCGTAGCACTCGATCAACATGGCGGCACCTAGAGCGACCCAACTTATCAGCCTGCGAAGCCTCGCCCGTAGCACCCACCAACAGACCCGCCATCTTCACATGACCGGCCCAGCAACATATGCTTCGCCCGTCCTCACCAATGAGCGCCCGGTGCTCAATCTCCCTCGCGATATAGCCTCGCTCCGTGCAGAATGCAAGAAGCGGAAGATTGAAGTCTCGGGCTCGCAGCAAGATGTACGCCTTCTTCATCGTCACATATAACCTGGACACCCGTCTGACCCTGCTTCCAGCTCATCTCCCGCCTCAACGCCCACGAGCTGGTCAACTCCCGCGCCTTCAGCACCGCTGTTGAACAATCGAAGCGTCCCACCGCCGAGTCAGCCAACACGCCTAAGCCAGTCCGGCGTTTCAACACTAGTCGCTCGCTAAAGGCCGTTGGCGACACTTCCACAATCGACTTCGCGTTCTTCCCAGAGCCCGAATATGAGATCCCAGATGGCATGGGCCAGGTCCGCGTCCCCATAATCGCAACTAACTACTCCGCACCTAAACCCGTAGAAGCGGAGCCCGTAAGCCTTTATCTGCATCGCGTAGCCCGTCTGATCGCCAACCGCTAACCCCGTCTCACGTAGGTCGTCATGAAAGCCGAAATCTCCAGCATGTCCCTCGACGCCGTCTACCTCCCCATGGCCGACTCGCACGACGGCCACGGGCTGAACGTGGACTTCCACGCCATGGCCGACAAGGTCGCGGCGAACATCAAGAAATTGCAGGTTCCCGTGGAAGAGCAGGCGGGCTTGATGAAGCAGATCTGGAACGATATGGTCGACGATATCGTTGGCGCGAAGAAGACCACGCGCGCTTGATCATGTGCGATATGGGAGTGAGTTACGGGATCGGTGCTCGTGTACTGTGGGCGGGCAAACGGCGTCGGGATTATGTATGCTGCGGGCGGATTAGCGAGCGTTTGAGGGGCGTTACAGTTGAGTGGAGTTTTATGCCTTGCACTTTCACAACAGAGAGAGCGCGTATATGATAGGCGTCTCACGTTCGCGGTTGCCTAACTCAGAAACCCACGTGCCAAACGGTTCCTTCCATTCTTGGCATAGCAGCCTTAGACAATTTGAACTTGACCTCCTTCTGCAAATCTCTCTCCTCAGCGAAGCATCCCTCACTAACGCACAAACATCTTCGACATCGGGCAAGCGTCGCATCGCACCCATCACTCCTTCACGCAGCACCAATCGCCATAGTATTCCATACAGCGCCGATATAGCCAGAGTAAGTTTTCAGACAACCGTATTCACTCACAACTGTGACAGATGTGAAGGACTAATACGCGAATCTAGCAGCGCTCCGGTGCGGGCGGTACAGGCTCACTGCCACAATCCATTAATTCACGATACAATAGAGAAGGCCAGCATCATCTACCGTCACTACAACATGCCTGCCTCACATCTCACCGATCTCCCGACCGACGCAGTGTCCATTATCGTCAGCTTTCTCCCCATGAAGGACGTTCGCAATTTCCGCCAGGCCTGCCGCTGGGCCGACCACGAGACCTTCCACGATTTCGCAGCTCGAGGGTACGAGAGAGTCGGAATCCGCGGCTCCCGCGAGTCGGTTCGACGTTTTGCGAGGGTGGTGCAGGAGAGTCCGCGGCTCGCCGCCTTCGTGCAGTGGTTCCACGTCGACTTTCTCTCCCTGGACGCCGTCGAGTTGGCGCAAGCGTGCCGAGCGGAGCGCGAGTGGCCAGCGCTGGCGCGATTGCATGGCAGGGAGCCGACGGTGTCGCGGCTTGTGGCTGCACTCCCAAATCTCGAGAGCCTGGTTATTACTGGATTGACCAGCGCAGCGTTCGCCTGGCACTGGCAGCCTCGAGACTTCCTGGCCGATCGCAACTTGCAGGAGAACACACGCTGGTCTGGGCTCACTGCCCTCTCACTCAGTCAGCTTTTGTGATCTCACAAGCGCAGACCTGCAGTTTTTGATCCGCCTCGTTGGCCCATCGCTCATTTCTCTCCGCCTCAATCGTATTGGTGAGTAACATCAGCAGAAAGACCTGCAACCAAACCTTTCTTGTCAGACGATTGGCTCAGACGCTGGCTAACCCTGTCACAATCGTAATAGAGAGCGAAGATTGGCATGACATCCTCAGAACCATCCAAGACTCACTAGCGCAACCCGAAAGCCTCACACTCCGCCGGTTGATGACCCGCGAGCGGCACAACCATTGCGTGACCTTCACAAGTCCAGGCGAAAAGTTACTCAGAATCATTACTGCGGATCCAAGCAACGAGTGTCTCTACCTGAACCCCAGGACCGCGGATATGCTAGGCGTGCAGGCAGTGAAACTCGGCCTGCAGACAATTATCCAGCATCTCGCTGCTCAGGTTCAAGGTAACCGAGTGGAGTCCTGATGCGGCCATCGAGACCAAGGCTGTCACGTCAGAAAGACGACTGGTGTGGCCGTCTCCGAGAAGGATAGACTCGGTTTGATCGTCACCGAGGGACAGTGCGGCGAGCGGAGAGGGGGTAGTGGCGTGTTTCCCGAGCCCCGGCACTGTCCGCCTCACCATGGCAGGAGCTGCATCAGCTTTGTTTGGCGGAGCTGGAGAAGGCAACCTGGTTGTGCATGAGGAAGCTCTCCGCTAGATAGGAACGTCGAGATCGCGGAAGGCGGGCATAAATTGCCAGTGCCAAGCTCACCCATGCTGCCTCTGACACCGTTCCATCTCACCGGTCGGTTCGCATGACTATCTGCACCGACGACCGCCCCTATACGCCCAGAGGTGCCGCTGAAGAGCACGAAATGGTTGCCATCCCGTCCATTATCCACGTTGAACTGCCGCAGCCTGTTCTCCAGCCCTCGGTGCCTGGTGGAAGACATCTGGTACGGAGGTCAAGCGTCAGGAGGGTACCAGGTTAGTCATGGTGATGAGGAGGAAACGCTGACGACGTAAAGGTTTGCAGCCGAGCCGAGACCTTCTATTGACGACAATTCGATAGTACCTGACCGCTCATGCTCCGGAGTTATTCAACGGACGGACGTTGCTTCCTTCCCAATCAAGCAGGAATTGTGACAATCTACTCGCAGCCTCAATATCGGCGACGTACTGGTGGCTGCGGTACATCTACAGCCCTGTATGCCGCCTCAGCTCTCAGCTGTTCTTCCATCAGAGACATACTTATCCGGGTAGTCGGTGCGGCTGAGGTTACTCCATCAAGGTAGCAAGCCGGCATACTACCCACGAGTGTCAATATTTACCTCTACTCCCCCAAATACATAATACTTCTATCATACCATCATGGGGCTGTCGTACATGGGTATAAGTATACTCCTTGAACCCAAATCAAGACGTCCACTCTCGCCTCTCCCTGGACCCCTCATAAACTCCACGCTTCCACTTAAAAAACCTCCCACCCACCTTTTCCCACAAACACCCACAAACATGCAGCACATCTAGACTAGCCGTCTACCCAGCTAGCCACCAGCTCATCACCCAATAAAGGTATTCCCCACCAGCGGACCCACCCACTTCCCCTTCCCCTTCCGCGCCGCCTTCATCTCGGCGTAGAGCGCGGGGTTGATGCCCTTCTTGCGGAGTTTCCGGATTTCTGAAGGGCTCAGTCCACTGACATCATACTCGGAGCTGGACCAGGAGGAGGAGGAGTTGTTATTACCTTCTTCGCGCAAGTTTCCGTCAGGGTGGGTGTTGGTGTCGCCGGCGACGGAGACGGTGTGGTGGCTGGCGGTGTCTTCCCAGTCGCCTCGCGTGGCGGTGGTAGTGGCGGTGGTGTTGAGGGAGGAGAGGGAGTCGCGGGGGCTGGGGTGCGGTAGGTGGGGTTGTTGGGCTGTGGGCCCCGTGCTCTTTAGAATCCGGGGGTGTCTTGTTGGGATCGGTGGTGGTGGGGGTTGGGAGGGCGCGAGTTCGGAGGCGAGCATCGGCGCGTCGGAGCCGTTGGAGGCGACGGCGGTGGTGCTGCTGCCGCCGCTGTGGGAAGGGGTGAGCGAGGAGCCCTTGGAGTAGCGCTGGTTGGAGTCGTACTCGTTGGGTCTTCGTCGGGAGCGCAGCTCGCCGAGGGCGCCATCCCATGCGAATTCCGAGGCCGCGGAGGAGGGCTCGGAGGTGGTGGAGTCGGTGTTGTTCGAGTCGATGGAGAAGCGCGGCTCGTAGGGGAGTTGCTCGTGGCTTGTTGTGTTGTTGTTGTTGCTGGAGAAGGCCGTGATGTTATTATTCCGCGTCGATTGCGCCGTGCCGCTGCGGTCATGGTGGAGTCTCTCCTTCGAGTCCACGCTCACGGGTTTCGGACGGGAGAAATTGCGCGGCCGGGAGAAATTGAGCGGGCGCGGCTTGAGGTCGGAGAGGGAGTCTGTTCCCTCGCTCGAGGGAGTGGGCGTGTCGTCGTCCATGGGAAGGGAAGGAAGGGGAGGTATGTAGGGTCGTTCGCGGGGGGTCTTCAGCAGCCAATGTCGTCCCGCCCGTTTCGCGTGTGTGATGGCAAGCACATGGCTAGCCGCGAGACAGACTCAGCTTTGGGTGGACCAACCATGGAAATACAGTCATCGACGGGGTTTGTGTGACAGCGGTAGTCGTGTGGGACGGAAGCCAGCGTCGAGCCGTAGAGTGCACATTGCATCGAGGCCGTTGACCAACGTCATGACTGCCCGGAGTGGAGAGCGTTTATCCGAGAAAGTGTGCCTGGCTTGATAAAATATCTTTGCGTTCTTCAGCTTCATGACAAGCGCGTGAGACTGAGATAGCGGATGCGTTGGCGAGTCTCATGGTGCTCTGTGGTTATGAGCACGTAAGGCTGAGGTTGAAATACGAAGGATGGCGAGGTCTGCCCCCAAGCCGCATGCCGATAGCCTTCTCAAACATAATACTATGATTACATACACCACCAAAGCAAAGCTACGTGTTCGCCCCATGGAGCGCCTTCTATACCCTTCATGAACCATCACCCATCAGCCATCAGTATGGCCAGGCTCCCTATGCCGAAGCACCACACCACACCACCATCAACGTGTCCATGCGCCGAACACTCATGCGAAGCCCAACATCGAAACCGTGCCGTCGTCGTCAAAATCGCGGTCAAATGCCGCGTAAAAAAAGGGCGAGTAAAAGAAGAAATTCGTAACGACATCATTCCCCGGTTGACCCTTCCCAACGCCGATCACCAAGCCAACAAATGACAGGGCAAGGACAATCTCTCTCCTGTTATTGCTCTTCCGCCTTGGGCAACCCGCCATGACTCTTCTTCTTTCCCACTTTCATCCCGCTCAGCCGGCCCAGTTTCTTCCATATCGCCGAGTCCCGCTTAGGACTCACATCGCTCAGGGGTGGACTCGCGGGCGGCGTCATGGGCGATTCGTTCAACGGGCTGTCGGTGCTTCCACTGTCGTCGGTCGTCATGCTTGGACCGCGACCGGAAGCTGAATCTGATCCGGATGGTAGGTTGGCGTCTGATGCAGCGGAGGTGGGGTCGTAGTGTGCGGTCGACGACATGGGCGCCGCTGGGGAGGACGTCGTGGGAGAAAGCTTGACGCTAAATCGGGCCCGGCTGAGTGATGTGGTAAGGGTGGAGGGCGCGGATTTCCGGTTGATGAAGGCAGGCGCACTGTACGAGTTCGAGTGTGGTTCGACGGCTGATTGCGGCGGCGGTGATCTTCGCACGTGCCGGCTTCGCCGTGAGAAAGCGGAGCGGTCCTCGTACGGACCGGAGGTCATCGGACCGCTGTCGTCCGCGGCATGGTATGAGTGCGAGGTCACGGCAGGCACTGCTGTTTGCGGGTAGACGCTGTTCAAAAACGGTACCAGGGCGGACTCCTCCATCAGCTCGTAGATCTTCGTCACTGCCAGGTCCAGCTTCTCGGGTGCCGGGGGCAAGGCAGTCAGTTCCAGGTTCAGAATCGGATCCCGCACGTCCGAGGGCAAGTTGACCTCCCGCGACCCGTTGGGCCGTATGTAGGCGTCCACCAGCCGCTGCCAAAGCGCCGTCACATACTCCATGTCTTTGCTCGGCGGCGAACCGTTCGACGCTTTCGACAGCATCTTCGCGTAATGTTTGCGATACCGTCCAGCGTCCATAGTAAATTCCAAAGTTTCCAGGCAGTGATTGTTGGATAAATAAGCCATAAATGCAGCAAGTGTCCACGGCGCAGGTGATGTATTTGCCAAGATCTCTCTCAGCCCGGGTCGGCGCGGGCAGTAAGGTCCTTGCACATCCGTCGGTATCGCGACGCTCAGCCGACTTTGTGGAGAGTGTTCCGCCCCAGACATGGTGTCCTTCTCCTCCGAGTCAAACTCGGACACAGACGTCGCAGTCGACGAAGCAGACTTCTTGGAGAACGTCGAAGAGGTGGTGGATAGTTGGGAGGAAGACTTTCGCGAGATCATCACGCGCGGGAAGAGTTTCTTATGGTTGTGGTTGTTGCGGCCGGGATTGATGGTGGCGACCTTGCCGGCGAAACACAGCTGTTGCCGCAAGGGCAGCTGTATTGACGCCAGTTTGCTGTGCGGTGAGACCCGTGAAGTCTCACAGGTGTATGCCCGCCAGCGTGACCCTCCGTCTCCCACGTCTTAGATATCCGAACGGTTCGACGGACGCGAGTCACTCTTTTGTCCGCGCAAGGTATGGTGTTTGCCTGTACTCGGTAATGCAGGGTCCCGCGGTGTCGAAGATAGGGAGAGACCTGTCGCACAGCCGCAGTAACACCGTCGTGTGTGGGTGGAACGTGCCAAAAGCCAGGAATGGAGGTTCAGGTGAGGAGTTTGCGGGAATGCTGTCGGTGCAGACTCGTCGTTGAGTACCGTATTATTAATGGCGACCGATGCCCGGCGACGGCGTCGGCGTGGTACTGGGGGTGGGCGGTAGTATTAATGTGAGTCGTGTTTCGGCGCGAGGGGAACGGAATGAGGCTGAAACAGGTGGGGATGAGGCGGCCAGTCGTGCTGATGCCAGATCTCACGATGTCGCGTCAGAGTCACCGGCGCTGTCGATGAGAAGCGGTTGTTGGTAGTGGTGTGCGGTGTGGTAAGCCAGGCAGGAAGGTAGAAAGAGTGACTTGTTGTTGGCGGCGAGGGTCAGACGTTGCGGAGACGAAGCGCTGCGTGCGTCCGTCCACAAGTCCTTTGCACAAACAAGAGGAGTCGGACCCAGCAAAATGGCGTCTTCGAGAGCGCGCTAGTCCGCACCAAGAACCTTCCAAACCAATTGACGGCGATCCCGCTGCCCGGGTCCGTGCACCAGCCAGGCTGTGAAAGGGTTAGCTTGGAAGCTAGGCGCATTCCATTAGGTTTGGTAAACCCCCGTCTCAAAGTGACGCCGCAAGCCAAACGACTCCACCGTCCGCCTTCCCGTTGGCTCGTTTCAGGGCGTATCTGTAATTCTACATGGCGCAGCTGCAAGGCGGCCACTTACCTACTGACCGTATCGCTGCTCCCAAGGCAGACTTGCATCTTGGCATCTTATAGTATAAAGCGGGCACCGCACATTCACAGAAGCGGACCGAGCGCTTTCTTGTGCTCTTTGTCTGATCAGTACCGGCATGCCGAAGCCGGCAGCAAAGAGAACTCATACATCCCGATCTTCTATTAGCACCCGAACAATGCACCACAAACAACGCGTCAAAGGAAAACAGGTTGCCCTGTCATCTCATCATCAACGTGAGAACCTGGCCCCGCACGTCGTCCCCTGCGTGCTCTGCTAGTCGCGCAGGGGCGGGAAGATGCATGCGCGTGCTGCAGCTTGTAGGACGATGTGCGACCCGATGAATTTGGCTTGGGCCCCATCGTCGCAGGTGGGGAGCAGACAGGGTATGTAAGGCGAATGAAGCCTCCAGATCCCTCGTATACTGATAGAGAGTCGCCTCGTACGTGTGCTCGTCCGCGATACCATCATGCAAAGGGCCCGCCAGGCGAGTGTCAGCACTCAGCAGTGCTGCGTGCAGCATAGTGACTTCGTAATGGATCGTCAGACGAAGCAAGTGACGGCAAGCGTAGCCGCATTGTCCCGCTACTACCGCAGAGAAGGTTTGTCGAAGCCTTTTGAGCGTCCAGCTCATGGCCTCGTTCCGAAACTCGGTGTCACTCTGCGTTGCGGCCTTTTGCGACGTTGTGAGTGAATTTCGTCGGCGGAGCAGCTGGTACTGTCGCTCGAAGTCTCCACGTAGTAGGAGAAGGCATGCATCGAGCCCTCCCTAAGTCAAAAATGCTCGTTCAGATCCTCAACGGTACCTTGGCGTCACAGCAGGACGCCGCTGCACGAGGAGTCGAGGACCAGGGCCGGCCATGTCAACAAAAATTGGCACTGACCTTGCTCGGAGGATTATTACGCCAATCGTACCGGCTAGGGGTCCCCTTTCACGATGGCACTTGTTGAAGATTCGACTTCATATGTCCAGGTCCTCATCGTCTTCCTCTCCCACTCCTACAACTCACAATCCTCAAGGACGAGCGCGATATGTCAAGAATCCCATGTCTCCCAGAGCGCCTCCCGGTGGGTGAGAAGACAATGGAACCTTCGGCCTTGGTCCGCTGGGCGTCACACAACGGCGGAGCCTGCGCCTGGCACCGGAGCCCGGTGGATCACGGCGGTTCTCTCGGGCCACACTAAACTCCTCAGAAATACTGTGTCTCCGCCTGCGGATGCGCGAGCGTTGAATGCGGTCGGGCACGGTGGGTCTCGGGGGTCGTTGTCACTGGGCGGTTACTTGCGGCGTAATTGCCAGCGAGGTGGGTTCGGTGAGGTAGGTTGAACGTTCATCAGGGTGTTCTCAATGAAGCAAAAGTGGGTGCGTTCTCTATGCAATGCAAATATGCGGTACGGAGTAACGCGCGAAGAAGGATTGGGTGTAGACTTTCAGATTGGGAAGGAGCGCTCGGTCAAGTATGCCAAGGAATACGCATGGCGGACTCGCGACGTTCACTACCACATTCCGCTGCTCATCGTCGTTTTCTTTCGATCTACTTCTCGCTCGCTCCGTTCACGGCTCTTGCCACTTAAACTATGTACAGCACAGCTGACTGATGGCAACCTGCGAATTCGTGGCCTGGCATCATCATACGCCGCTTCACTTTAACACGTAGCTTCTTGCTTCCGTCCAGCCGCGCCTCATGAACGTCCACGACCGCGGCCCGATAGCCACACCCACTTGTGTTGCACGTCTGACGAGGCATGGTGACTTCCAGGCGGCCTCCCGGTGCGCCGGGTGTTTTTGTCCATCTCTTCTTCGTTTGCGAAGATTCAACACATACCCGTGTTGTAGGCGGGCTTTGATGCGTCGGAAGTACAATGTAGACCGAGCGGCAGAAATACCGTGCACCACCATGCTGGTACCATGCGATGCCGGGTAGGTCTGGCTATGGCTCTGGGGAAGACCACTCCGCCGCATCCTCAACTCGCATCGAGCAAGGCTTCCTCTTCCTGCCTCTCCCGCTTTGATTCTTCTTCATCCTCGCGCTCCCTCAGATTCGTCGCCTCAACCAGCGTTGTGCCCTCCATCCCAACGGCCTCCCCATCCGCTTTCTCCGCGCCATTCGCAATTCCGTTCGCCTTCGCCTGCGCCGCCTTCTGCTGAATCGCTATCCTCTCCCGTACCAGCCTCGCGATGGCATTCCCTGTCCGCACATTGAGCACCTCCAGCTTCCTGTCCAGGTCCCTCTTGAGATCCCAATTCGGCTTCTTGGGCTGCAGCTTGAACAGATCCAACGGCTTCGCGGCCTGCTCTTCCTCCTCCGCTTGCCGCTTCGTCTCAGCCGCGAGCGCGGCGGCTTTCCTCTCTAGCGTTTCTTTGCCTTCTGCGGGCGCCGTCTCGAAGCCTAGCTTAGGCCCTTTGGTCTCGGGATCATAGTTGCGTCCCGAGAGATATTTCGTCGTAGTTTCTGGCTCCGCTGCTGGGTCGTCGTTGCGAGGTGACTTCAAGGTGGATAAATCTTCGGCGGTCTCCTGGCCGCTGTCGGGTTGCTTTCGCTTGAGCGATTTCAGCTGGGCCAGACGCGCTTTGCGGTCTTGCGCCGCAGCGCTGAGCGCCTGTGTGGA
>NAJQ01000504.1:0-22049 GCA_005059865.1 Friedmanniomyces simplex
GACACGGCGTCATCTGGGTCATCGCGGTACTGCGGCGGAGGCGGCGGTGTTGGGTGCTTTCCCATGGCTGCGACAAGCTGCTGGTTCGCACTGTAAGAGCTTCTCTAGTGTATTTTGCGGCGAAGTAGGAAAAGTAAGAGACGTAGAGTGAGAAAGAGAAGTGCCTGCCAACTCGCATTGTACATGCTGCGCCTCAGCTAGGCTACAAACCCCTGAGTCTGAGTCTCACCTCTTGTGTTCCTCGACGACCTACTGAGTCCAGATGTGAGAGTGTGATACGGGCACATCCTAAGCGAGACCGCGCGCTGGTTGCGCACCGCACTAGAGGCCATGTTGATGTTGGAGTCACGACCAACAAGACGTAAACTTTCCTTGTGCTCATGTTGGCGTCCCCTTTCGGCGTTTACGATGCTTGGCATTGGGAACTCAGCCGAACCTCCAAGTGTCTCTCATGACCACATTCGGTGGAAGATCACACTCATCACCGCAGTGCTTACTATCAACCATGACGGGCAGCGATAACGAGAACACTTGAGAGATCGAAACTTGACAATCACAGCTGCTTGTCAGGCTATTGATGACATATCCTCAGCCGTAACTCATCGACCAGCATACCTCGTGAGCTCGTCTCCGCTCAGAGAGTATGAACCCAACCATGCTACATCAACTCATCCTACAACCCGCCCTGCTGCCCACCAGCCTGGTTGCCCTGCCCGCCGGGGATCTGGTTGTTGAGCTGCTTGTCCTACTCCAAAGTCAGCAACTACCACATCCAACAACTCCATCCTGAATCGATATGACTCACGGCGACCTGATCAATCTTGCCGTCGTACTTATCGCCCATTCCCGCCGAGTCGGTGGCCTTGTCGATGCCTACGATGCACAATGTCAGTATCGAAGGGTGATTTGCAGGGCAGAGTCAACTCTTGGCTTAGGTCGAGCGTTTACCTTGGTTGGCGTACTTGTCCGCCTGCTGCTCCATGCCGGACGCCTGGCCGCCGGACGAGGAGCCGCCGCTGCCGCCGCCGCTGCTCTTGCCCATCGCCTCCTTGGCCTTATTCATGAGTCCGGACATATTGAGATCGGGTTTTGCTGAAGTGGTGGGTTTTTGGTGTTGTGTGAGAAGTGTGTGTGAAATGTGATTGTGCGTTCGAGAGATCAATGAAGGGGAGCGGAAAGCAGAGGAGCTTTTTGTACGAAGTCTTTGGCTTGCCTCCACCGGAGCAGGTCCCTCTTCCGTGAACGTGATACACAATTCGAGGGTCAATGATGCGTCATAACACCCTCCCACCTCCCTCACGCCAGGTTTGGAGCTTGAGCAAACCGGGTTCTCGATCGCAGTAGAGCAAGCAGCTTCAGGCGCTAACTTACCTTATCAACAATGCCGGGTTGCGGGCGTGGAGCGTACGCCGGGGCTTGGTAGGAGAGAGCTCCTGGAGCATGATGGACTGATGATGAGATGATCTCCACGTGGACGGGGGGAAAGACCGACTCCACGAACAACGTGGACTTTGATGCGGAAGCTACGAGCTCACAACTGCATGCTACATGTAGGTTATCATTTAGGCGGCTCAGGAAGACCACTCGTCACAATCATCCCCAAACACGATCAAGCCGCCGTATTAGCCGTAATCCCCAGATCCGCCAGCGACTTGACGTACGCCTTCTGGCCCCGCAGCTCCGCCCTCGCAAACGCCGCCGTCAACACCGAAGCATAACTCCACGTCAGATCCGCCGCGCCCTGCGGCACCCCGGTATTTCGATTGTACTCCTCCGACAGATACCCATCGGCGGGCGTGTAGTGCTTGACGGTGCGCATGAAAGCGTCGCCCCACCCGTTCAGGCCGTTGATCGCTTGGTTGTACTTCTGGCTGCCGTAATTGTAGGTCTGGCCGACTTGTAGACCGGCTGCCGGGGCGAAGTAGTCGAAGAAAGGTTTTGAGGTGTTCGTGATGGAGATGCTGCCGGCGCCGCCGTATTCGGTGGAGGCGCTGTAGAGGAATTGGGACATGGCTGCTGTGCAGAGGTACCATGGGTTACCGCCGTTTGTTTGCGTGCCCGTGCCTAAGTTATGATGGGTGGCCGGTTAGCGAGTGTCACGATCAAGCTTCACTTCCGGCAATACACATACCATTGTATACGTCTTCTGGATATCGTCTGGAGTGCGAGAGTCAGCTCAACATCTTAGCCATTTTTGAGGGTGGAAAAGCTCACCCAATAGGAATGCCGAGAGTAAGGCCTGAAGAGTCGGTCGTCGTATTCGCAATGGGATATACATCGATGAAGGACGTGGAGATCCGCAGGGCACTCGAGAGCACCTCGTCATTCGTGTAGCTGTACACGCCATCCCCAGCATAGCCATGAATGACACCCAGCACGACAGCGATATCCAAATAGCTCGACTTTCCATTCAGCACAGGGCCATACTCATACAGCAAGATCTCTCGATTCGGGTCCCAAAATTGACCAAGCGTGGCAGAGAGCGCCGTGGCAGCCGCTGAAAGCGTGGCGGACGTGCCGGTGTCGCCCATCTTGGTGGCGAAGGTGGCACCCATGACGAGGGCGCGGCGCTGTACCATGCGGGTGTAGAAATGATCGCTCTCCTCCTCTTCCCACAGGTCGAAGGACGGAGACGACCAGTTGCTGGCGACGAAAAGGAGATCCTTCTGCACAGGAGCGCTAGCTGGGAAGGTGGTCGAGTCGTAGATCTTCTGCTTGACGGTGTCGATGCTCCCGCCATTTGCGAGGTAGCTGTTCGCGAACTCCATCAGAGTGATAGCAGACGTTGCCGGGCCATCGTTCTGCGGTCTACCCCATGGACCAGTAAAGATGGTATTGTTGAGGTAGAACTTCGGCTCACCGAGACCAGTCTGTAAGCCGGGGTCGTTCTGCTCCGTAGCTCGGGCTGAAGCGTATTCGAGAAGGATATTCTGGTACGCAGTCTTCGCCTTCGCCTTCGTGGCAGCAGAGTACAGCGTCTGGACGACATCCATAGTCAGACTGGCGTCTCGGACCCAATTGTACTCGTAGTCAGGGTTCGTCTGGGTATACGACGGACCACTGCGAGCTGCCACGACCACGCCTTCCGCAGCTCCTGGAATGGCCGGGTTGATGTTCAGAAACATCCTCTCGAAAGCGGTCTCGGACTCAGAACCGACATTGATAGAGAGCCAGGACGTGATGTCGCTTCCAAACCCTTTCGGAGTCGCATACGGCGCTGGTGGGGAAGGCAAGGTCGGGGCGGGCGCCCCGGTAGCATTCACTGGCAAATCTAAAATCTGCACGTAGGTGTGCCCAACGTCCGTGGCCTGGTACGTCAGGTTCAGGAGTTCCGCGATGCCGTCGATGTAGATTGGTGTGCTCGTACTCCACAGCTCCCAGCTACCATTGCCGATGCTGCTCGAGTAGCCCAAGTTGACCACCGAGAGCGGCGTGCTCTGGCCCTGGGCATTGGTGTAGTAGAGGCTGACCACCTTGTCGTAGTCGATATTGGCGATGTACGCCGTCGCGTTGAAAGTGCCACCGCAGTACGAATAGCTCGCCAGAGCCAGCTCCGAGCTGTTCGTCGGGACGCTGGAGGTCAGTGTCGTCGTTTGGCACGCTTGTCCGTAAGCTAAGTCAGCCAACGCCAGCCCGGCGACGGCACCTGCGAGGAAGCGTGTCATGTCGAAGATGGAGACCGTGAGGATGATGAGGTGAGAAGAAAAGTGGAATACAGCGATGATGAAAGCAATGAGGCCTGAAATAATACCGAACACGGTTCGCTCGCGCGTTGCGCTACCTTCTCCTCGATCACGCGCCCACCTTGACGCACATCTCCGCCAGCGCCCGTCATTATCGAGCGGGAAGGCAGCTGGTACCTTGGTGCCTTCCTGCTGCATGATTTGCGAATGATGTGCCTGCTGCCCGCTGGTTCCTGCATGCAAAGAGTGAAAGGAGAAGTCCGACCTGCTGATCTGGACAGTGTGGCGGTGGAGGAAGAGAGATCCCCGCAGCAAGTGGAGTCGAGGTTGGGCATGTGAACGGGGTTCGCGGCCCTACCTCGGGATTGACGACCCGTTCCCGAACAAGGAAGGGTTGCCATATATCTTGGCATTGTCTGCACAGACGCGACAACAACATCGAAGGCCGCACATCCATGCTCATGCTCTGGAGGTTGCAACATAGCAAGAGAAACGTAAGCAAGGACTCCCCAAGTCAAAGACCGCAGCCCAAAGAGTGGGCCTCAAGTGTCCTCAAACCGAGAGAGCCGCGACTCAGCAATCGGCAGTGTCTTTTAGCGACGTGACGGTTGGGACTGCAACAACAATGCTGGATAGTGAAAGATGCGTACATCTATACTCTTCGCTAGTCGCCCATAGCCTTCTCCATCCGCTCATCCATACTCACCCTCCACCGATCCCCAAACCGCTTCATAGCCCATATCGTGACAAACCCCGACACCAGCGCCACCCCACCCACAATCGTAAACAGCGCCCCATTCCCAATCGCATCAATCAACGGCGCGGTGATAATGCACCCAATACACGAGAAGATATTCCGCACGAAATTATTCAACGCCACCCCCGAACTCGACTTCTGCGGCATAAACTCCGTCAGCATCGTCGTCGCCATGGCGAAGATCAGCATACTCCCCACGCCGAAGAAGAAGTTGGCCACCATGGGTCCGGCGATGCTGACGCCGAACTGGGCCGTCCAGCCGTAGGTCATGATGGCCGCGGGCCAGAGGACGGCGGCGATCCACGCGTTCTCCTTCATCCTGTCCTCGGGTCTGAACTGCAGTCTGCCGTTTGCATCGTATCGGCCGGCGGAGCGCGCTTCGCGGTGCATGATCTTGTCCACCCATTTCCCGCCGAAGATGGAGGAGAGGAAGTAGCCCAGGGAGTTGGGCAGGAAGAGGAGGCCGACGATGGTCGAGTCGTAGTTGTACGGGTGTATGGAGAAGGTCTGCTGGATGGAGATGTTGAGGATGTAGAGCGACATGAATGTTACCGTGGCGTAGTAGACGGATATGGCGACGGCGGGGAACTGCAGGAAGAGGATGATGCGCAGCGGGTCGATGAAGGCTCGGCGGAGCAGGGCGAGGTACTTCTTGGTCTTTACTTGAACGGACCTCGTGGTCGTCGTTCTTGTCAATGTGGGTCGATCAGCTCCGGATTCCTCGTCCTCCACGGATTCGATGGCCTCCTGTTCGGCTTCGGCCGCGAGCGGTTTCCGCCTGCGTAGCGTCTCCGGCAGACAGAACAGGATCAAAACGCACAGGCAGGCGCCGAAGATGGCCAGGAAGTACTGGGTGGAGCGCCAGCCGAGACTCTGCGCGAGCGCCCCGCCGATGATGGGTGACAGCAACGGCCCGCAGAGTGGTCCCAGGTAGAAGATACCCATCGCTCGTCCGCGCTCTTTGACCTCCCAAATATCCGCGACGGTCCCGGCACCGACCGCTTGCACGGAAGCAGCGGCACCCCCAGAAAGACATCTCATGACGATGAACATGGCAATATCCGTGCTGACCGCCGCCAGGATATTGAAGACAACAAAGAGCACAAACGACGCCAAGTAGATATTCCTGCGCCCCAGCGTCTCGCTGAAGCTGCTCCACCACAGCGGGAAGATGGACATGCTCAGCATGTAGAAGGCTATGCTCAGATTGACGATAGTCTCCGTGACGTGGAACGTGGCTCCGATGTCCCGGAGCGCGGGTAGTATCAGGGAGGAGCCCATGGGTGCAGCTGCTCCTGCGCAAGCGATGATGAAGGTGATGGTCCATTTCTTCCGGCGGGTGTAGTCGTAGGGGTCGGTGACTTCGGCGAAGATGCAGAAGCGGGCTAGGCAGCCCCGTCGCTCGGATACGGGGACTTTGACGGCGTCTGGCCGTACGGATCTCATGGATTGCGTTCGGCTTTTCGTGCGTTGGGGTGGTACTTGGTGGTCGGGTGCTTCGTCATCCCTTTCGGTCTGCTGGGAGTCGGCCGAAGAGTGCGAGTCGTGCCGGTCTCGCTTGAGTAGCTTCAGTACATCCTCGCTGTTCGAGCATGGCGCACCAGTTCCTGTGATGTCTGGCTCCTTACTCAAGCCGCTGTGTACTTTAGCGAGCCCATCAGAAGCACAGTCATCAGACGTCTCTGTTTCATTCTTCTCGAGGTCCGGCTCTAGCTCGCCCTTCTCAATATCTCGGTCGTCGTGCATCATAGAGTCCTGGAGAGTCTAGTAGGCCAAGCCAAAGCGCCGTTCCGGAGTCTTCAGTGCTGTATCCTGAACATGCTCCTCGCTCGCCACTCGATGCTCAACAGCGGCGCGGAGGGAGCACAGTCATACGAGAATAACAATGCTACGCTGGACAACGATGAGACAGTCAGAGAGCCGTACTTGCCTGTACTTACCACCTCACCCACCGCGATCGCGGCTCACGGCACGAGTAGTCGGCGGCAGATGTGCACAATGGCATGGGAGTGCATGTCGTTGCCGGGAAGCCGAGAGCTTGAGAGGGAGAAGCTTCTGTCCGCCGAGGCTTTGGCGGTCGCGATGTTGATCACTGGTGCATATATGTATGCCATCACAACCACTGCTCATCACTTCCTGATGTGTACGAGCCTGATTGATACTGTCGGCTCACCACGATGTGGTGTGTAGGTCGCAATTGCCACGCACGTAGTCAAAGCATATTTCTGAGGTCACAGTCTTTCTCATCAGGGCGGGGTCGAGGAGGAGCAAGGGAGGGTTGCTCGCTGAGGCCGACAGCGGCGTCTTCCCCTTCTTCATCACCGTGCTGGACGGTAACAACAGTACCGTATACATGTACTTGCTTGTTATAGCGTTGCAATCGACATTGATGTTTCCGAGAGACAGACCGATGTCGACCAACAAAGCTCCTCTGCACCTTCCGCCCCGATTATAGACTCGATATGTAATCACTGCACTCGATGGTACGACATGTAAAGTTGCTTACAAGCACCTTTCGATCGATAATCGATGACATAGTCTCCGTCAGAGGGAGATTGGGACTAATCACCGAGTCGCACTGCTATTCAAAGTCGCAACGACCGAAGCGAACGCCAACGCCGGCAGTATATCGTACATATCATACATCGACTCGCAATCGGCAACAAGCGCCTCACAAGCAACACGAACCCAACAGCGCAAGCAAACCAGCAAAGCAGCAAGCACCTCTCCCCAAAATGGCACAAGCGCTGCCCGAGGACCAGCGCCTCAAACTCCGCGCCCAATTCGACGGCCTCCCCATCGACCAGCACGCCCAAGGCTGGAACGAGCTCTGGCGCGCGAACATCACGCCCTGGGACCGCGAGAAGCCCTCCCCGGCTCTGGTCGACACGCTGAAAGGCAAGACGCGGATCCTGGGCTCGCCATTCCGACGGGATCTCGCGAAACCCAACGATCCCCACCCTCCGCCCCGTAAAAGAGTGCTGGTGCCCGGTTGTGGGAAAGGGTATGATGTCCTGCTCTTCTCGTCGTGCGGGTACGACGCCTACGGCCTCGACGTCTCGCAGCTGGCTCTCGATCGCGCGAACGCCTTGCTCCAGGAGCCCTCTCTGCCGCACCAGTATCCTTCCAGCCTCAACGGCCGCGGCGAGACCAAGTTCCTCCTAGCCGACTTCTTCAAGGACGACTTCCTCGCCTCGATTGGCGGCGGTGACTTCGACGTGATCTACGACTACACGTTCCTCGTCGCTCTGCCACCTGCCATGCGTCCGGCCTGGGCCAAGCGCATGAGCGAGCTCCTTTCGCCCACCGGCCATCTTATCTGCCTCGAGTTCCCGCTGGGTAAGGAGCCGAAGACGGGGGGACCGCCGCATGGTGTGACGGCGGTCCTTTATGAGCAGTTGCTCGACCATCCGGGAAGGGAGGTGAAGTACAATATCGGAGGGTATGTGTGCGAGGATCGCAGCCTTGACAAGAGTCATGATGCGCTCGTCCAGGTTGATCGGTGGAGAGCAGAGCGCACCCATGAAGCTGGGCAGGGGAGAGATCATGTGTCGATTTGGCGGCATCTGCGGGAGTGAATGGACACACCACGGCGCGCTCGGCGCTGGTGATGAGGCTCGGTGGCCTCGAAGGGAGGAATGGGTGGAGTTCGTCGTGTCGGCGATGTTGTTCGTTCAATCGCAGATCGGCTGGGTCCACCATGCGGTCTGCAAGTAGGAACGCTCAATCACCATGTCATGGTCAGCAGCAACATACCTGTTGCGCTTATTGCTGAGGTTATACGAAGCGACTGCCATCTCTTCATCCTCCTCTTCGTCCCTCCTGCCCCTTTTACGAGGCGCAGGCTTCGACGGTGCAGCCATAGCACGCATGCGGATGCCAGCAAGGACACCCTCAACGATACCGACTTTCTCCGCAAAGGCCGCCGTCTCGACGCCAGCTTGCTGGATCTGGGCGAAGGTGAGGCTGCTCATCAACTGCGCTTCCTGCAAGAGCTGCGTGACGGCGTCGATGAGCTCCGGGTAGTCCATGCAGGCCGGAAAGCTCGCGGCCTTGGCCTCATGCCCGACGGCGTTGAGCATGCTGGCGAGGTTGTCTTTCTGCTCGAAGAAGAAGTGCTGGAGCTGGAAAGCCTGTTGGGCGCGTGCCGTGTACATCATGAAGTGGCGACGCGCTGGTCGTTGGGGGGCATAGCCTGAGTCGTAGGTGTGCATAGTGAGGCCCATTGTGACGGGTGTAGTCGTAGGAGTAAGGGACAGTGAGTTGTAGAGTTGTAAAGAATGTGTAGAACGGTAAAGCGATCGTGTGGTGAGATAAAAGGTAAGCGACAAAAGGAGGAATAGAGTCGTTGAGCAACGCGCGAAGGTCAGTCTTACCCGTCCTTATCAACAACCCGCTCGGCCTCGCTCTTCAACAACCGCGAGGATCGACGCGTTAATCGCGTGCAACCACTTCCGGCGAGAGGCTGGCGTGGCTGGCAAACGCAATAAGCTCGATGCAGGAGAGAAGCACGGACCACGCCCACTTCTAAAACCGTTTTGACGCACCCCGGAAATGGAAATGGGGCTTGAAGGTGGGGCCGGTGCGCGAATCGGGCGTGTGCACCAGACTCACGAGAACAACAACAACAGTGTGCGTCCATCTTGTGAGACGAACCGGGTCTGGACACAAGTAGGCCGGACAACGCTGCCGACTGCTCGTGCAGTCCTTGTGAGGCCGAGCACACCTCCAACGGTGACAACTTGCCGCCAGCACAACACCACCACCTACTGGGCACTGGGTACTATCCTACCGCCCATCACGGCGTACCGATTGAACCACGCGCAGGACGGGATCTTCTGGTGTTCGCAAACTGCCGTGCTCAATCATACTAGCCAAAGCTTATGTCTTCAGGAACTTCCTCGGTATCGGCACATGCACGTCCCGTATGAACTCCGCGAATCCCTTCCCAAGCGCATCGAGTATCTTGGAGCTGGACACACCTGCAACCAGGATCCGTCAGCGTTCGTCCAAGACTCCCATGGTTGCCTCACTCACCTCTCCCAAGCGGACCATACACCACAAAATGCACCGCCCGCATCTCCGGCATCTCGCACCGCTCGATGTGATACCACTCCTTCCAGTCCCTCCCGATCATCTTCCGCATCTGCGCCTTGGTCATGATCGAGCGCAGCCAGTCCCATTTCTCACCCGTCTGGTCTTCCTGCGCGGGCACGAAGAGCCCGCAGTTCACGTTCGCGCCTTTGTCGCCCGAGCGGCCGAGCGCGATGTCGCCGAGGGGTGCCATGACTGTCTCGCCGAAGCTTGCAAGGTCGACCGCGTTCGTGGAATCATAGTCTTCTCGTGGTTGAAGGGCTTCTGTGCTCTTTGGTGGACCGACGACGTGTTGTTTGGTAGTGTCTCCCGAAGACCCTCGCGGGAGGATGTTGACGCTCTCTTCTAGCTCCGACTGGGAAATTATCGCTGGATAGAAGCCCAGGAACGGTCTAGGTGTGGCTGTCCGGAGGTCTCGGGTCAAGTGGAAGCCCGCGAAATGCTGCCTGGATTCCTGTTAGTCTCACACAACACGTTCGGTGTAGCCGAAGACATACATCGTGTTGTACGCCCATGCCGGGAGGACCTTGGCTATCACGTCTTTGTCGGTCGCTTGTGCGAAAATACGCAGATACGTCGTGCTCGCTAGTTGGCAGCTTGGATTACTCTCCGGCCTGCCAATGTACTGGAAGTCAAGCACATCGAACTTGTCCAGGATGCCCCACAGCTTCAGCATTCGCCGCAGTTGCGCCTCCTGCAGATCGTACTTCTGCTTGGTGGCATAGCCAGTAGCGTTGATCAGAAGCTCGCACTGCCAGCCGCCCTTGTAGAACACGGCAAGCTTCGTTGTGGAGGGTGGGGGGGCGCCAGTCACGCCCGAGACACGGACGCGGTCTTTCGATTCGTCTTCTACGCGGACGTGCTTGACGTCGGCTTTGACGTCGCTGTTGAGGTAGATCGTACCCTGGAGCTCATACAGTAATTGACATTTCACAGTATCCGCGTTCACGAATCCATTCAGAGCTTCGTGTTTTGTCACGACGCAGTCACCATTCGCCTCTACCTCCGCAATTGGTAGCCCGAGATCGAGAAGCTCCGGGATATCATGCTTGAAGAAGCCGGCGTAGTTGGCTCCGGTGATGTACGAGGAGCACTCGATCAGATGGCCCGCGATCAACGCTCCCGCCAACTCGTTGTAGTCCGTCTCCTTCCATCCGTGCCACCAGGCTGCAGCTCCGATGACGGGACTGGCGTCCGCTACGCGACCACAGATGATGATATCGGCGCCTTCGTCAAGCCCCTGCTTGATGGCTCGCATACCGAGATACGCATTGGCGCTTACGATGGGCATTGTGTCCGGGTGGTCGAGGAAAACGTCGGTGTCCTTTTCCAGCTTCACGTTGGTATTGTCCTTGTCAAGATGTGGCAGTCCTCCGGCTTCGTCCCTGGACAAGAGGTCGTGGACCTTGTACATCAGGTCATCGCCATGCACGTATGCGACGGTGAGGTCTAGCCCCTTGGCTTGTACTAGTTCGCGCTGGGTCTTCTCGGCAAGGCCTTTGGGGTTCAGAGCTCCGCCGTTGATGACGACTTTGATACGCTTCTCGGCTATCAACTCGATGGATTGGCATAGACCGTCCCATGCCGTAGGGATCCAGCCTTCGTGCGTACCGGTAGCGAAGGCTTCGGCATCGTTGCCTAGGTTGATCTCTGTAGGCTGTCAGTGCGAATGGCGGTGGCGAGTGTGTTCTTAAGATCTACCAACTGACCCGCCAGATAATCGCCTGTGATCACGTCGACTGGGCCATACTTGGCTTGGTTGTACATGAGATCGCCGGGGTCGGGTACTGCTCCCGAGCAGTTGGCTATTCGGACCGCTCTACGTACGGAACCCATATTTGAAGGGTAGCTGCTCTGCTAGAACGGTCGTGCTTCGATAGCGTGAGAGTGTGTCTCCTAGATCCCAGGCATGCAGGGATGTTGCCCTGCGCAATTCCGATCTCAGAGGGGAGGCGAGCCGATCAGACGTCCATGAAGATGGAGTCCCTCACCGTTGCTTGAGTCGATTCGATTTCCAACAGTGCGTTCAGAACACAAGAATCACAGCGGTGGCAACAACCAGGTAGAGCTTGTCCCACCTTGCTCGATTTTATGGCCGAGGATGCAGACGAGGTGGTATGCGGGGCTGCGCAGGATGCGAGTAACAGTATCAGAGCTTTTAGAGAGCAACACCCGAAGCGATAGAAGCTGCTTCGGCTGATCGATCTCACCTTCTGCTGTCCACCATCGCTTCCCGCATCGAGAGCAGAAGTTCAACTCGAGACAACGTGAGATCCATCAACAGGCGACAAACCTTATCAATAGTCCGCTTGACAGACTACCAAAATGGGGTCCGTCGGCGAAACAACCTACTCGGTACCTCATGAGGCCCAGAAGATACTCCAAACCGAGATCCTGAACAATCCACTCGTCCCTTCCCTCCCCTCTGAGATCAAGGATGCCGGCCACCTGGTCCACTTCTCCGGCAACGACCTCCCCAGCATCCCCATCAACTGGCGTTTCGCCGAAAGCGTCTCGGCCCTGAAAGCCTTCGAAGCCTCGATGCTGAACGTCTTGCGCTCGAGGAAATACCAGGTCCCGATGTCCGAGGTCAGCATCAACACGGACCACGCGAGCTTGTTCGTGATGTCGCCTTTCATGACCAAAGTCGTTACCGAGGATGGGAAGGAGGCGAAAGTGAATGTGTTTGACGCTGGGACTATGAAGGACTTTGGGTTCCCGTCCACGGACTTGCATAATTGTGCTGGATTGCATCGGACGCTGGCGACTAACATCTACCGGACGAGCGACGGGCGGTACTACCATTGCCACGGCAGTATGAACCCTGATCCCACGTTGACTGCGCTGGGGTTGCCGGCCGAGGGCCAAAAAAGCGATACATACGATCCGTCGCCGAGCGCGTGCAGAAGGTCGTCGAAGGAATCGATTCACGCGAGTTGGACCACCGCATGAATGAGGAGTACAAGCAAGCAGGCACTATCGCGTGGACGACCGAAGAGTTCGCAAAATCGGAGCACGGGAAAGCTAACGCACATGTGGGCTTGTATGACTTGTCGAAGATTGAAGGGCAGATGCAGCCAGCCGCGTGGTGGCCGGATTCTGAGTCCATGCCTTCTTCCCCGAGTAGACCGTTGGCGGGACTGAAAGTCGTCGATCTTACGAGGGTGATCGCCGCACCGAGTATCACCCGCGGACTCGCGGAAATGGGTGCGAGCGTCATGCGTATCACTACGCCCAAGGTGACTGATATGTCAGGCTTGCACCAAGATCTGAACTGGGGGAAGTGGAACGCTCATCTTGACCTGAAGAGCGACGAGGGACGGGAGATTCTGCGAGGATTAATCCGGGAGGCTGATGTGGTTGTCGAAGGGTACCGGCCGGGTGCCATGGAGCGGAATGGGTTCAGTCGGGAGGCAATCTTCGAGCTGGTGAAGGATCGCGGACGTGGTATCGTCCATGTGCGTGAGAACTGCTATGGTTGGAATGGGCCGTGGAAGCATCGCAGTGGGTGGCAGCAGATCAGCGATGCTGTGAGTGGCTACGACGCGGTTGTCGCTGGATCTCCAGTAATCTCGTGCTGACTGCTTCGTAGTGCTGTGGCGTCTCCATGAAGTTTGGCCAGGCCATGGGCAACGATGAAGCCGTGACTCCAGTCTTTCCTAACTCGGACTACTGGTAAGCAGTCTGGATTCCCATTCATTAATCGCATCGACACCCCTAATACCCACCAGCACCGGCGTGATCGGCTGCGTGGCAGTTCTGCACGCCCTGGTCCGAAGAGCAGAAGAAGGCGGCTCGTACGGCATCGACGTAAGTCCCCTCCACTCCTCACCGAGCCCACCACACACTCTGACGAAAACCGCTCACCAGGTCGCGCTGAACTACTACTCCCAATGGCTCGTCAAGTCCGTCGGCGAGTACCCCTCAACCGTCTGGTCCGACCTCCGCAAGCGCCACGGCTCTCCCGTCTTCCGCCATTACCATGCCATGGGCTATACCCTCCCGGCCATGTTCGCACTGCTTGAGAAGAACGCCAGCGAGACGCTTTATCGACCCGAGTTCTTCGAGCGCCGGGTTTCGAAGGTTGTGGGGCAGGAGTTTGTGCAGGTGAAGCCTATTGCCCGTTTTGCGGATGATGTACAGCTTGGGTACAATGTCGGGACGAGGTCGAACGGCGTTGATCAACCCAGGTGGCCTGAGAACTTGAGGACCGAGATTGTTGCGTAGCGAAGGGATGTAGCCTGCCAAGTCGCAACGTCAAAAGCAGCGGCTGTAGGGTCCACTCCTTCGCCATCCCGAGATCTCACAAGGGAGGCTGATTGGATTACCAGTCCGATTGTGCCGCGAGTCGCCTGCAAGCGTGCGTAGTAGTTCTTCGTTGCCGCTTCGAACGATTGAGCTATGGCGTCAGCTAATAGACCACGCACTTACAGACCACGCACTTACAGACCACAGCCAGAAGGCAGATCGACCCGGATACCAGCCGGCAATAGCTAAGAACAAAGCGTGTGAGAGAGCAAGCTGTGCGCAGTCCCTGCTGGGAAGTACTCGATTCAGGTAGCGTACGCGCTTTAACCAACTGCAAGCCACAAAGCGCCCCCAACGCCTCGCTCGAAAGCTGCACAAATCTCTGCACGTCCGTCTCTGTCCCACGAGCAGGCATGGCGATTCCTGTCCCAAAGTGCTCCTCGAGAACATAGGCCAGCGACAGTACCCAAGTGTCCGACCCCTCCCTCTTAGTCGTAGATCTCCAGCGGCGCCAGCTGATCGATATTGTACAACCAATTCCCACCCCTTTCTTCCTTCTCAAGCCTATCATCAAGTCAGCACATCATTCAGAAAACCTAGCAAATAGCGTGGAGTAACATACCAATCATAAGGCCAGAGCACCAAATGCCCCTGCACCATCCTCATCAACTCCTCCGCCTCCTCTCTCCCCAGCACCTCCTCCACCGCCGCAGGCCGCCCAGAACTCTTCGTCGTGCCCCGCCGACGGCGCTGCTTTGACTGGCTCGCGGAATGCTGCAATCCCGCATTACTCTGCGTCGCCGTCGTTTCGGGAGCATGGTTGACGCTGTCGGAGTACTGCACCGTCCGCTTGCGCTCGAAACTGGTGTCGATTGCTTCCTCCACATTCGGCTGCAGCGACGAGGGCACGCCCGCCTTCTCGTCCGGAGCGACGCCTTCTCCGCTGTACTTCGTCGCCACCGCCGCAGCCACCCCGTCCTTCTCGTCTACTGGCTGCGGACTCGGCACGACAGTCTGCCCGCTGCTAAGCCCACTCCCACTCGGACTGCCAGGTGGCTGCGACTGCTCTCCCGTCCCCTCCTTCTCCCGCAACTCCTCCGTATGCGTCTGCGTCTCCTCACTCGCCTTACTGCCCGGCCTGAGCTTACTCATCGCCGCCCCAAACAAACTCTTACTCCTCGCCCTCCCCTCCCCGCCAAGGACGCCGGCAATACCACCCGCCACAGTATCTCCCGTCGACCCCGTTCCTGGCGGCCCACTCTGCTCCGGCGCCTCCTTCGGCGCCTTCACCTTACTCGCTCCAAGCCCCTGACTCTGCATAAACCTCTCACTATACTCGCTAAACCGCTCATAAGCCTTCCAGTCCAGCACCTCGCTATCCGGCATACACCGGAACACCTGCCGATACAACCGCGTATTGTTCTCCGCGACCGTGTGCCAGATATCCTGGTAGAAGCCCGAGCTCAGCGGGTCCGTCATGCAGTCTTCGTGCACCTCCGGAAGGCGCATGGAGGCGATGAGAGGATTGAGGAGTTTGGCTGTGGATGAGGACTGCGACATCCCGCGTGTCAGGGGGGGACCGCCGATGTCGGTGTCGTCTAGAGCCGGAAGCTTGGGGAGTTGAGAGCGAGGCATCAGGCCGACTTGCACGGTATCCAGGCGCTCCATCGGCCATGGCGGACGGGCAGGTAATTCCACTTTCCGCTCTCGACTTGCGCTCCGACTCCTCGCCTCCAAGTGCTCCTCCATCTTGCGGATCAGCTTCCCGTCCGGCGCGTTCTTCTTCAGTAAGACCTCCCGCCCTTGCCGATCCGTGAAAGTATCCGTCAGTCCGATATCGCCTGCATCGACCAACGCCTTCATGTTATCCGTGCCATACCCGTCCACATCCAGATCCCGCTGCGCCTCCTTCTTCGTCTCGGCCTTGACCTTCTCCACCGTATCCTGCGGGGTGGCGCTCTCCTCCGACGTCCCACTGCTGCTGGCAGAGTCCATCACACCCGCCCCACCCTTACGCCCCCTCTCCCTCAGCGGCACCGCAGGCGTCTCCGGCGGCGTCCCAAAATAATCCCCTGCCTCCTCCACGGCCCCATCCAACCCAGCACCCCTCTCACTTCTCCTGCCCTCCTCCTCCTCCCGATAAATCCTCCCCATCTCCTTATCCTGCGCCTCCCTCTCCTTCCTCCCCACCTCCTTCCGATAGACCGCATCCACGTCAATCCCCAAATGCTCCCTCATCAACCTTACCCTCAACCCGTGCGCAAACTCCCCAACCTCATACGCCTCCCCACCCATAAACGAAGGCACCATCTTCGTATCCGTCACCACCGCCGCGACCTCACTATCCCTGCTCCCCAGCATACTCCGCTCATTGATATTCGCGCTCCCGATAATCGCCGTCCGATCATCCACAATCATGCACTTGGCATGGATATACAACTGCTCGGTCGTCAAACACTTCCTCGGCCCAATCTTGCCCCACTGCCGCAGACTATAGAACCGCACGTACTGCTCCGGATCAATCCCCTTCGCCCTCAATCTCCCAAAGATAGAAGACTCCCCGCGGCAGATGGAGCGGTACTGACACTGCATGATCAGTCTAATAGACGTCCCATCCTGCGCATCCACACTATTCTGGAACCCGGGCATCAACGGAATCACAAGACACGCCTGCCACTTCTCCCCTTCCTCGAAAGCCCGCACCGCGCGCTCCACGATGGCGTTGCCGATCTGGTTGTGTATCGGCGTGCCTTCGACCGTGCAGGAGGAGATGTAGAACTGGTTCTCGATGTACACGAAGTGCTCGCTCGTGCGGATGAGGTGGCAGTAAGCGTTCATGATGCTGTGCTCGACTTTATTGGGTGTCCCCATGCTCCATGACGAGCAGGAGCGTAGAATTTGCACCTGGCAGGTTCCGGACAGGCCCAGGCGTTCCAACTCTTCGGCCTCGTATTCGGGGGGTGGGAGTAAAACGGGGGTCGGTCGTGTCGGGACGCGGTTGCGCAGGATGTAATTCCAGCGCTGCACGAAATGCCTCCCTACATCTCTTGCAGGCTGGCCGACAAGCTGCATGGCGATATCATGCCACGGCATGCGCGGCACCTTCGTCCGATCGTACATCTCCTCATACGGCCGATCGAGCGCGTAGAAATCCTGCACGCGCGGGTTACTGTAGTCCTTTCCAGGCCAGACCTGGCAGTGCTCGCTATCCCTCGGCACATCGCCGGGTAGGTCCATCTCGAAGCCCGTGAGCTTGTCGTCCGTGAGGCGGTGGCAGGGGTCGTCCCAGCGCCCGAAACAGAGGTCCACGCCACCGACAAAGGCCATCATGTTGTCCACCACGACCAATTTCTCGTGGTGCGCCCAGAAGAATTGGTTCTGTCGGAATTGGTTCGGGCTGCGCTGGACGCAGATGTTCTCGTGGAGATCCAGGAGAGCCCACTTCGTGTACTCGCTGTCAATCGGAATTGCGCTCTCGATGTTGCGGTACACGATCACGAAGATTTTGACACCTTCCTCCGCCTTCCGCTGCAACAGCCGGTCGAGCCGCCATTTCTGGCTGATGGCCGCGGGCCGCCGCATGTACAGCTCGGGACTCAGCCACCAATCGTGGATGTAGATGAAATCTTTCGCATTGTCGATGGCGCGAGAGACCTGCCACATGTGATCCCGGCCATCCACCAACCACCTCGCCCAGACGTTGTTCCGCACAGGAGCGTATGAGTTGAACCGCTGTTTCCGCGACCAGACAGTATCAGTCATCATCGTGTTCAGACTCTCCTGGAACTGGATGTACTGCCTCTCGCTCTTCGCAATAAGCTTCAACTTCCTCTCGCTGTTATACAGCCGGAGAAAATGGTGCTTCCCAGACTTCGTAGTATCGACAGCAGCCTTGGCCATCTCCGCCGCAGTCTTCTGCTCCGTAATCTTCTTCGCCTTCTTCTCAGTCCGAAAATCCGAGTCCACGAGAAAGACATCGTAAGGGATCAAACTCTCCGGCCCATCAACACAGACAATATAACTGTGCCTCACCAAAAACCAGCGCGGATGATGGCGTTCCGCGAATCCGCCCGCGCCTTTCGTGAGATTCAAGCCTTTATGCCTCAACTCCCTGTGCCGTCGGGAAGCAATAGTCAGCAAACCCTGCTTCCCCTGAAACCCGCCCTCAGCACTCAAGCGGATAGCCAAAGCGCTCAGTTCGAGGAACTTGCACAGTCTCGTGCTATCCGCGCGGAAAATCAACCACCGAATCATCTGCTGCAAGTACCGCTCCAGCTTCTTCCGCTGATGCTCATTGTACTTCTCCCTCTGAAACGCATTCAGCGAGTTCGGATCCGTATTCGGCGGGATCAACTCGCCCGTGCTCGTCCTACGAGGCGGTGCGAAACTCGACTTCCTACGCGTATGTTTCCGCCCCGACAACGGTGGGCGCTGCGGCACCCCATCGGTGCCGCTGCCTTCGCCTCCGGGTACGCCGTCAATGTTATCTTGCGTGATGTCCTCGGCTTCGTCCTCATCCATGAGTTTCTCGAAGAGCCCGCGAGCTCCACGCGCGTACGGAAACGCGGATTTGGGGAATTTAGGCATCTTGGCCAGCTTGTTCTTCCCAGGGTCACCTCTCCGGAAGCGATCAGCGGCCGATTGACCCTTGTACTTCCAGTGCAAATTCACAAAGTCCTGCAATGTCCGGCGAATCGTCCAAATCATCCTCGCCGGTCCACTACCATACTCCAGATCCACCTTGAAGAGCAAATGACGATCTCCAGCATTATCCTTCCTCATCTCCGAATGCGGGATCCTGATCTTCAGCTGCTCGAGCAAGACCGGGACTTTCCTGTGCCCGTGCTCATCACGCTGATACATCGAAGCAAAGACCAGTGCCGCCGGCGCACCAGCAAGCAACTCCGCCATCAACTGCGCGCTCTTTTGATGATCGACTTTCATCCGCTCGTCCTTCTTTCTCTGCGTCATGACTTTCATCGCGGACTTGACTTGCCGCCATTTCTGCGCGCTACTACTCGCCTGCCTGTCGGCCCTCATTCGGAAGGGTGACACCCCACTACCATCATGTCCACCTATCCCAGTGATACGACGTAGGGCGCCTGGCCGATGTGCACCACCATTCGGCGTCTCGGTGTCGTCATGTCGGCGCGCAGCGTAGGAGAGTCCGCGCGCACCTTCGAGGCCTTTCCGCCAAGCGCTACGTATGCGATCTCGACCTTCATCTTCGGAGACGCCGGCATTCGGGTGGCCAGAGTCGGAGATGTCGGAGAGGGTGTTGCGGCGGTCGAGATTTGCGGGCCGACTGCTGGAGCCGGGTATGGGATGTTCACGCCTGAAGGAAGCAAAGCGAGATTGCTTGGGTGTCGAAGGGGCGGAGTCAGCGGCGTATGGTGTCGGGCGCTTGTACATCCGGCGTTTCTTCGGGCGGAGTTCGTCGACTTGATCGCGTTCCGAGTCTTCTTCCTCGATATCGCCATCTGCGGCTTCACTAGGCTCGATCGGGTACATCGGCTCGCTGCGTTCCGACTGCGGCGACAGTGCTCCCAAGGGTGTCGCGAAGCCTGTGCTGCTGCTCGGCCCGCGCGTGTGGTATGATGATGGGGACGGTGACGTCAACGCTTTGAGCTTGCCGAAGAAAGATGACTGTCGATCGCGCTCCTTGCTGTTGGGGGCGCGATCGCCATCGGGCTCCGACTCCCACGTCTGCGTCTTCTGTAAGGGTGATGGTGCTACGTCTTCATCTGTCGTACCCCGCGCGAACTGTACGCTCCGCCTATGTGACGGCGTCGGGGGTCCCGAACCATTGACTCTCCTCCGCGACACCACGACTGGCGAGGACTCCGCCGTCCCATTCGTTCTCAGCAGCTCATTCGTAGGCTCCGGTCCGGAAGCTCCCGGTTGTGCCTCGAAGGGAAAGCTGCCGTTGGGCGCGGCAGTATCCCAATGCACGCTGGGCGCAGTCCCCGCCCCGGTCTTTGGCCTTCCATTCTCCTCCACCAGCCCGTTCGGGAGGTCCGGCAGTTTCTTGTCGTCCAGACTCGCCAGTCGCTGTTGTACCCGCAGCGGACTCGAGACATAGCCATTCGTCTTCTGCAGCATCTCCTCCTCCTGCGCGTAGAGCGTCGTGCTTGGCGAGACATCGCGCGGTGAGCGGCTCATCGGGGACACGCTTTCCTCTCTCGTTCCTGCCGCGTACGGCTTTGCGATGGTAGCAGTCGCCATCGCGGCTGCTCGGTATTTGATGCGGAGGAAGGCGCGACTCAGCAGGCCTCCTTTCCCTTTAACCGCTCCCTCTCCCTTCTCTTGCGTATGCGAACGCCCACGCTGCCACGACTCTTTCTACGAGTCATGCTGGAGGCCGAGTCGGAGTCCAATATGGGTGTGCATTGCGTTATGCGGGTGGTAGTGTTCACTTGTGTCTGATTATTACTACCGTAAGTTGTTGTCCTGTACTTGGAACTTTGCAGTCTACAGTTGATCGAAGTCCACGAAGTCGAGAGCTTGCGCCACACGGACGCCCCTGTTCCGGGCCGTTGATGATCCGTTGTGGCGGTGTCAGATATATGAATCGATTCCCGCGACAACATCACATGAACACCGTCTCATGAACGCACTTTGGCGGGCTATAGAATCCTACAGCATACAAAGTACCAACCTATCGCTCGCTAGAATCTAGACGCCGTCTCTATAAGCGTGGGCGGACTGAACTCATCGACAAGCTGGGCCTGCACACTGCTTTAACATACTTCCTTGCTCAACTCGACAGTCTCAACAACAACGCAATACCATTGACACCCTATATTCACGTTCTCGGTCAATATCTACTAGAGATGCTTTCTGGGGCTCTGGCACATTGGGTCCTATGGACCGTGAGGGACCGAAACCGACCACTATAGCCTGGGCAAGGGTAGCTTCTCTTCCTGGACACACCACGGACAAAGACCCATTCTCACACATGAGCCGAACTCTTGGGCGACGGTCGTTGTGGACAGCTACTACCATGTAAATCATGCCCGGAGGAAATTCATATGTCTGCAATCTCGTGTAAGACAGGCACTTGGAATTCTGGATCCAGTCCGCGTACCATGCTTGATGCTACTTACTTTTTCGCTGAGACCAATACCGCTTCGGCGATGCTATATCAGGCTGCCCGAGCTTGGTGTATTCCGCAACGAAGATATCATGGACAAGTGATTGTGCCTCTGACTGCACCACAGCTTTCGCAGACGTCGGCCGGACAAAGAAAGATCATCAGTGGATCCTCTGGTAACGGGACGCTTCCCCCGTCGAAGGGAGCCATTCTCTTTGTTGAGAATCGGCCGTTGTCCTCGAACCGCACAATGCGACAAAGCAGACGCTCACAATGGCCTTGTGGAGCGGGTCCCTGACACCAGCACGCAAAGCGTGAACGTGAGTGGCATTGTCTCCCTCTTTGTGAAGCACACAATGCACTGTTGGAAAACACAGAGCTAGCTGTGTTCACATACAGATGGAAAGCAATAAGTATACTATTTCCTTACCTTCTGTACCCGATTCTCTACCACACACAAACACAAATCAGAAGTATCAGACCAGACCAAGCCTCAGGCAAGCCTTGAGACTACCATAACCCACAAAGCCAGAACACCAACACCCACACAACACCCCCAAAAGCAACCCCAAAATGTCCACCTCAACCAGCCCCACCCTCTGCATGACCTGCAACAACCCAATCTCCACCTGCTGCTGCCACGCGAAAGCCAAGCTCACCCTCCTCCTCCACAATCTCAGTCCCGTGAATAAGAGCAGCAACGGCACCTCGGACCGCTGTAAATCCTGCGATCTGCCGTTCTCGAGCTGCTGCTGTGGCACTCATCCGAGATGTCCGGGGGGCGAGGGGGAGGTGAGCAGGAAGTACTAGAGATGGTGGGTGAGTTTGAGTAGGCGGGGGTGATGAGGGTAAGGACTGTATGGTTACCGGGGGTGATGGCGTTGAGAGTTGAGACTGGTTTGAGGTGTTTGCGGTGAGTGGATAGTGTTTGGGGACTTCATGGGAATGGCGTTGGCGTTAGTGATGTTTCCAGACTGAAAACAAATTTAATAGAGGCTTATCGGCCTTGCACCAAAACTCCAATATCTCACTTTTCATTCTTAATACGTAAATACTCGATACTCATTGTAAGACCGATGATTAATCGTGCGTTGCCAGTCTTGGAAGCGTATCATGGCTTCTAGTAATGCCCTTCGTGACTTCACGCCATCCGCCTTGCTGGCTTTCGATCCAT
>NAJQ01000505.1:0-21963 GCA_005059865.1 Friedmanniomyces simplex
TGCAGCCCACGGCGGGCGCGAGTAAAGATCTGCGGGCGCAGATTGAGAAGATTGATCGGTATACTGATGGGCAGAGGCAGTTGTACTCTTCTGTGGCGCCGCAACAGCGGCAGCAGCAGGTACAGGTTCCTGCCGCTATGCAGGGGAATGGTGGGGTCGTCGGGGGGGGGTTGATGCCGCAGGCGCAGGTGAATGGGCATTTGCCTACGCCGTTGTCTGCCATGGACCTGCCGACGACGACGACGACGATGGCGCCGCTGGATGAGTTCCAGTTGCCGCTCGATCTGGTGAATGGGGAGGTGTGGCCGTGGCCGTTTGAGTTTGGGCCGGATGCGCAGATGCCGGTTTTGATGGGGTTTGAGTGAATTGTTTTTTGAGAGAGGAAGGGGGAGTGGGGGAGGAAGGGAGAGAGGGAAGGGAGGGGAGAGGGTTTGCGGATGGCGGATGATGAGATGCGGAGAGGGGGTGTTTTGTCTGCGGGGCTTTGCGTGTTTTTATGTCATGAGCGTGGGACTGGAGGTTTGACGAATGTAAGGGTTTGAGGCCATGAGTAATTGATTGACTGATTGATTGATTGATTGACTGATTGATGCAACGGAACCGCGATCGAGCTCGCGCGCGGCGGGTCAAGGGGAGCTTGGGGGGGATGGAGAGGATGGAGAGCAAGGAGAGGAAGGAGGCGGACCGGACCCCGTTGCTTTCTCTCCTAAGCGACGGCGGAAGGACGGACGGACGAGAGACAAGCTCGACTACTACAGAATCATGCTGGGAGGGCCCACACACACACACACATCGAGGGAGGGACTTCCAAGGCGTGGTGGGGGTGTGGGTGTGGGTTCATCAACCGAGCATCCAACTGAGCTGAGGTGAGGTGGCTCAGGTAAGGTAAAGAATGTTGAGTATAAACTGTTTTCCAGCCAGCTTTGTTGTTTGTAAAAACTTTATGTATGTACAACCGCCGTCCCTATGCTGTGTACTGTACCTTAGATGTACGCGAGTCGCCCATTCCCCCAATCCAGATACGCCGTTCAAGGGTGTGAAGACCATGTGCATGCTTCGTCTAGTTCGGACGGGACGCGGTGGAAACTGCGGGTGGGCGGTTTGGCAGGAAGGTTCCTTCCTCCCTCTTTCTTCCAGGAAGATGGCAGGTGGCAAGTAGCAAGTGGCCTTGCCCTGGGCTTACTACATCAGGCGAACGCGAGGACGTGGGCTCGAGGTGACCTTACAGATGTAGCTGCCACCCCACCGGAAGAGGTGTGAGGTTGAGTTTGAGGTGGCTTGCGGAGCTTAGACGAGGTTTAACAAGGAGGAGAGGCTTGGGGCGTTGCAATGCCCTGGGGTCGCCTGTCACGAGACGGCGAGGGTCACACGAGGCACGTTGGGAGAGGACCGCGTGCGACCTCGTTGCCAGCTGCCATGTGTCGCATGATGGAGATAGGGTAGGTTTCCACAGCCTCCTTATCATATTATTCATCGAACGGAGTTGTCGTACCAAAAGCAAGCACGGCCACTCATCCGAAGTCAACAAGCACTTGTAGACATCCTTACCAAGTGAGGACGTACCAACGCACACAACAACTCCTCTTCAAATCCCTCCGAAAGTGAACGAACATGGTCAAAACCATGGTCCTAGTGCGTACCCCCACAACTCCCCCTACCCTTCCCTCCACACTCCACCCCATCTAACAACCAACCAACCACACAACCAGGGCGGTCTAGCACTCGCCCTCCTCGCCATCTTCCTCCCGTCCCTCGCAGTCCTCCTCCGCACCGGCTGTGACGGCAACTTCCTACTCGACATCATCCTCCTGTTCCTGGGGTGGATACCCGCCGTCCTGCACGCCTGGTATGTCGTTCTTGCGCACCCGAGTGCTGGGCAGCGGCGGAGAGAGCAGGGGGGTGGGTTTGAGCGCTGGAGGAGCGGAAGTGGGGGAGGAGGAAGTGTTGGTAGCGGGGGTAGTGATTACAGCTATGCGAGGAGCCGAGAGTCGGCGGAGGATCCGGGCTACAGGCCACAGATGGGGTATGCGCCCACCTATGCGCCGGCGCGGAAGGTGCGGTATTGACGGAGGTTGATTTCAACGAGGCTGGACATTTCTGCGGGGCGTGAAGAGGTCGTGACAGAGCGTTGTGTTGCAGGCTGCGGAACCAGAGGCGTTCGAAGAGGACGAGGCATGAAGGGCGGGGCTAGCCTTTCTTTCGACACCCACCTGTTGGTGGCTTCCCTGCGGCCGTCAGCTTGAGTACATGTACCAGCCTTGACGACGCGGTGCGGCTCACTGGACATGCTTGCCGCCCGACGTCTGCTCCCCAACGTGCTTCTCGAAGCCGTCGTAAAGGACGTTCTGCACCGTGGAACGGCGTATGGGCGTCTAACCCAGCCGTTCTCTCCTTCGTATGTCCCTGGTAAGATTGCGACTTTCTGCCAAGAGACATCCTACTCTCCAATATCATCGTCTCCGCGAGCACTCAACCCACCGCAAGCGCACCACCACCCGCTACACCCACCAGATTCTCCACAGAACTATCCCGCACCATAGCAGCCTTCGTGCTCTTCTTCTCCGCCATCCCATCCCCAATCGTCTGCCCCTGCACCGCCGCAAACCTCGAGCTCCGCGTAAAACTCGGCATGTGGTTATAGTACTCATCCAAAATCGGATGAATCAACACCGTCTGATTGTGGATCGTGAGCACACTATTCGTGGGCACCGTGACCCAATTATCGCGCTCGAAGGTCAGGGGCTCGCTGGCCACGAGCACGATATCCGCGCCTTTGTCGCGGCGCTCCATCTTGTACTCGCCCTTGCCGATTTTGGGCGTGCGCTGGCCGCTCTTGAGCGCGGAAGGCTGCTCGCGCCAGCTGGTGCCCGAGCTGAAGAATAAGGACGCGGCCTCGTCGGTCTTGCTGCTCACGTAGCGCGTGCAGACCACGCTCTTGCCGTCGGTCACGGCGAAGTTGAGCAGACTCCTCGTGTCGCTGCTCTGCCTCACCGCTTCCGGCAACGACTTCCGGAACCCGTTGATCCGCTCGATAGTGAGAAGCATGGCCTTCCGCAGCACCGTATGCCCGAACCCATCCCTCTGTTTCACCTCATCGTCCGCGTCCACCCCGAGTCTCTCGAGACTATCCATGAACAGCGCAAACGCCCACTCGCTATCCGTGCTCCCGCCCACACTCTCAAACCACCTATCGTTGACATCCGCGACCAATTTCCTCTTGACGCCCAGCTTCCAGCCTCCTATCCCACCATTATGCATCCACATCAACGCCCCTCTACTGAAGGGATGGCAATTACTATCGCTCAACGCCCCCTCCGTACTCGCCCTCACGTGCGCAAATACCAACGGCGAAATCGTCTTACTCGCCAACCGCTCCAAATTCTTACAATTCCACGCCGGGATCGTCGAGGTGAAAATACACGGCTCCGGGCCCAGATCAATCACCTCCTCCTCCTCCTTCTTCTCCTGCTGCTGCTGCCGCCTTGACGGTACGGCCTCCTTATCCCCTCCATCCGACCCCGCCCGCCGCCGCCTTGTCCCAGCCGCCGTGGTGTAATACCCGACCCCAAATCCATCCCCGTTATGCGGCCTCGTCTGATCCAGCCGCAGCCGGGAATCGTACGATTGCGTGAGGATGCTGTGCGTGGGCGAGGTGATGAGATGCGAGAGCAGGATCGGCGAGTGGCCGGAGTAGATCAGGAAGCGGCACATTTCTGCCTGCCTCTTGCCCCTCTCTCTCTCTCTCTCTCTCTCTTTCTCTCTCTTCTCCCCTCTCCCCTCACCCCTCACGTCTGGTCTCCCTTGGTACCAGGATGTGGGTGTGGCCGTCACGAAGACGCAATCCCCACGTGGCAGGTGCTAGTTAATTGACTCCGCTAGATACATGTCCAGTCATCCGGGTCCGCTGCCCGGTGAGGAGTCGCGTGAGGAGTCGCGTGAGGGGTCAGGGAACGGGTATATCGCGGAGAACAATGGAACACCCCAAGCGCAGAGTCAGCGACAGACACGAGGGCGGGCCGGTTCGAAGGTGTATGCAGGTGACTGGAGTTTCCAGGTTGCTGGGTTGTACAGGAACAGGCGTAGGGTGAATGTAAATATGGATATGACCAAGGGTGGGTCAAAGTGCTGAGTCACGTGCATACCCGATCTTAGTTCATGTCACGCCACTTAAAACCACCGACGTGAAGAACACACCTGTGACAACAATCTGGCAGAAACCAGCGCAATCGGCTTACTCGTCCTCTCGTAGACAACAATAAAATTCACAGCTCAAATCTCATCAACTTTTCCACTACCCTATGCAATTGCCATCGACATCGACATCCAAGCATCCAACCCTCAAACACCCTTCCCACCCCTCCCACGTGCTCCTCATAACCAAAGAGCACAAGCAAGCAACAGCCAGCAGCAGCAGAAACCCCCCTTTTTCCCATTGTCCTCATGATCTCGTATAGTGCCAGTCAAACAAAACCACACTCCCACTCCCACTCCCACTCCCTAGCTAGTCCAGCGCCCCAAACGTGCAATCGCACTCGCACTCGCACTCGCAAGAAAAAGAAACTCGCTCTCCTTTCCTATACAAAAGCTGGCTAGAGGTACGCCTGCTGTCCTCTTTCTCGTCCTATGAACAGGTCGTCATCGAGGGTTAAGGTAATTTTTTGGTTTTGGTGTGGGCGTCAACAGAGAAGTGCTGCTGGCTCGCTGTACAGGAACCTTGGAGCCGGTGAGAAGGTCGAGAGGGGAGGGCTTGGGCATCAACAACCGCGCCTTCCGCCGGCCTCATGTTCGCTTTTTCGTGTCGTGATAGAGGAGGGTGAGGGGAGGCGGTCATTGCGTGGTCGACGCCTCGGCCCGCTGATCCATGTGGTTCGCCTGCGTCTCGAGGGCTTTGGCCATGACGTGCGTGACTGGATTCATCATCATCAGCAAGGTTCTAACGAGGGTGGAGGATGCGCAGAGAGAAAGAGAGAGAGAGAGACTTACCTGGCCAAACCACAGCCTTCTCCAGCATCATACCCGCGATCCTCAAAATCTTACTCCCATACCCGCACGCGCTCAAATTGACATTCCCCTGCAACCCCCCCGCCGCCCCTCCTCCCATCGTCGCGCTAGTAGCATTCATCTGCTGCAGATCCAACACCAACAGATTCTCCTGCTGGAACCGCTTCGCCTCCAGACTCTCGCAGATGCGCTCGATCTTACGGAGCAGCTCCACGTCCTCCGTCTCCAGCAGCATGATGGCGGGCACCATGGTATAGTCGATGGCGTCGCGGCCCAGCACGCCGAGGTACCGCCCCACGCGCTCTTGGACAGTGGAGGCCCACTCGGCGAGCACCTGGCTGCAGTCGAAGAAGCACATGGCGGATTGCACGGGCAGCTCGTGCGCCGTCATGTCCGCGTACGTGAGGTTGTAGCTGCAGGCGATGGTCAGGGAGTCCGCGGCGTAGAAGGCGGCTTTGCGGAGGTGGCGCTCGCGGCGCGTGGAGGAGGATTGGTCTGGGCCGTGGGCCTGCGACGCTCGTCGCTGTCCGGTGGTTCCGGGCGAGCCGGCGGAGGACTTGGCATCGTTTACCGCCTCCGCGGTATCGCTGCTTGGTGATCCTTCCGCATGCTGGACGATCTCCGTGCCGCGGGCGAGCTCGTTAGCCATAGCGTCGAAATCCCGCTGCCAGAAGGCCTCCTTCGACCGCCCGAGGTTGACGAACAGGCGCACAAAAGCTAGGTCCAGAAGAGGTATACTATCAGCGGACAACGGGCCCAGACCAAACGGATTCGGTCGCTCCAGCTTATGGTGCTCATTCGCCTTCCACGCCGCTTGCCAAGCGTTCAGCGCGGGCTCGATATGCGAGAACATCGAGTCCGTCTCCTGCTGCGTCCACTGCCGGCCGTGATGTCTGGTGCGCGTCTCCCAGATGTAGTTGTGCAAGGCGTTGATCAGCACGAGACAGCCGAAAGTGCTCGGCCGCAAGTCGTTATCTGCGGATGAGTCTCCAGCTTGCAGCGCGCCGAGTGGGTTGTTGCTATTGTATGCGGACGGTGCGTAATTGCTGCCTTGCCGTTGGTTGGCAGTCAGCAGCGTGCTCAGCGCATCAGCGAAGGAGACGGCGTTCTGCTCGGCGGCGGTCAAACCACCACGATTCTGCCATTCCTGCGCCGTCTCCGCCGACCAGAGCTCCTCGTCGCACGGCAAGTCCAGAAGAATCTCCGAGTTCATGATCGTCGGAGGCTGATTGTACGCCGTCGTCAACAAGCTCGACAGAATGAAGATGGCAAACAACGTCCTCTTGCGCTCCTCGACCGTCTTCCAGTTGACCCATTGTGTCTGTAGGTCAACCTCCTGACGAGGATGGAGTGCATGGCCGTCGGCTTTGTCGTCGCCTACCTCGACCATATCTACATCACCAGACTCTTGCTGCTCACTCGAGCCGTCCCCGCTCGGCGAACTCGCTCCCTGCGGCGGCTGCGCCAAGTGAGCCGCTCTCGCCAAACTGACCAGAGCAGCACAGTGCGTGCTAGCAATATCCGCAGCAGTCTTATCGCCGCACTGATGCCCGTAGACCACATTCAACAGCATCGCATGCACGAGCCAGAGCGGCGTATGCGGCGATGACCCGTCACCATTCTGCCCATTCACCGCAGCGGACATATCGGCTTTCCGGCGCTCCTCCAGATACAAGCTGATCAACTTCTTCGCCGCATCGAACAGCTCCTTCGACGCTGGATGATCGTACTCATACAGCGCGCCGATGGCGGCCATGGCGAGGATGAGGCATCCGCCACCACCGACAATACTGTTCTGGTTGATACCCATATGAGCCGCTCCGCCTCGGATGCTGCTGCTGTACTCCGGGGAGTCAAAGGCCAGGGTCGGGATATGCACGACCGGCATATGCGGATGCGCGAACTGTATGAAGGCATCCACGTAGCGACGGATGTCGGCTGTGCTGGGTAGATTCGGTCCCTGCATCGAGTTGCGAGCGGCTCCAGGCGAAAGCGGAGAGCTGACATTTGGCTGGGAGTATTTGCGGTGATTGTGACCGAAGACAGAGGGTTGTGCGAGACTCGCCAGCAGCGCTTGCCGCGTGGCGTCTGTGATGGAGTCGGTCGAGTTGGAGGTCACGGAGCTTTGTCTGGCGCTACCAGTCATTGACGAGGACGACATGCTGGGACTATCTGAGCTGAAATTCGACAGGGACGGTGGCGCGAAGAACAGCGTGTTTTGTCCCTGCGCCTGGCCTGGTAATGGATCCACGTGCGTGCTCTGATGGTGATGATGCTGCTGCTGCTGCTGTTGCTGTTGTTGCGTGTTCTGCGGTAACAGAGAGCGGTCAAAGTAGGCACCAGCGGTCGAGGTAGGGTCGTTAAGAATCGATGGCGACACAGTACTGACAGGGCTGTCCAACGTTGGAAGTCCTGTACCCAGCGTCCCCAATTGAAAGGGACCGGTAGCTGCCAACGCTTGTTGCGCCTGCAGATCCGGCTGAGACCATTGGTAGGGGTTATTCGACATTGCCATCGCGGGTGTGCTGTGGCTCATGTTCTCGCTGTATCCAGCCGGACTGTCTCCGCTGCTCATGTGCGAGGGGGACGACTCATCAACAGCCTGCTCGTGGCTATCACTTCCGGGCTGGATCTGCATGTTCCACTGGCGCATCCAGCCAAAGTCGTCGCCCTCCGGAATCATGGGGTGCTGACTGGTGAAGGCCTCATAGTTCGGGAATTGCGATGTTGCAGACGTCGGCCCACCGAAGTGCAGCTGAGCCGGGTTCACAGTGTTGCCAGAGCTGAATAATTGGTCGAGGTCGAAACCGCCATAGCTATTCAAGATCGGCGCAGTCCGCATTGAACTGCTCATGTCGAAACTATTGATCGCGGACATGTCAAGCTTTGGCAAACCGTGCAGATTACCGTGATTTCCCACAGAGTTGGACATGCCGCGATAATCAAAGCTCATCGGCGCGGCGAGTCCGCTCATGCCCATGTGATGGCCAGTATGTATGCCTAAGGCATTCATGCGATTTATATGCGGGTTGGAGGCATCCAGTAAACCCAAGGTCGAAAGGTCGATGTGACTGATCGTATTGGCTCGTGGCCGGGATTGGCCATGCCCTGCGCCTCCTGCCGCATTCACGGAGCCACCAGCCGTCGAGTTCTTGCGAACTTTGGCGGACCCCGAGACCGAAGATCCACTGACACTCTCTCGCCGTCCAGTCCTGGGCCGTGACGAAGTCGTGTTGGTCATGTGGAGCTTCTGCTGATGCCGAAGAAGCAGGTCTCTCCGGGCGAAACAGCGCGTGCATTCTGGACACTCAAATGGCTTCTCTTTCGTATGTGACCGTTCGTGGCGCTTCAGATGCTCTAGTCTGGCGAAAGATCGACTGCAGGTGCCGCAGACATGCGGTCTAGGTTTGTCGGTCTTCGGAGGCGGGAATTGACTGATTGCTCCATCGTGGCTGGTACTAGATTTGCCCTTCGCCGAGCTTTGGGCTAGAATGCTGTCAATTAGCGGTCGCTCCAGAGGTCGCCGGCTAACACCGCTTGACCCTCCACTCACCACTCTTGACGCTGCCGACACCGTTGTCAAGTTTGCTGGTATCCGAAGACGCGGTGTCCGGGTCTGGCGTTGTGACGCTTTCCGGTTGCATGCTCCCGTCCCTAGCGAACACAATCTCTTGCGCCGTGTCTTTGCTTTCCGACTACTCCAAGCCCAAGTGTGCGTCGCCGCTCTGCGATGGTCCTAGCAATGTTCTCTGTTTGTGTCCGCTCGCAAATACAGTCACGGCGATGGGAGCTCTTGCTTGATAGGCCGACGATGGGTAGGTGATGCCGTCGGGTATGATCGATGCAATGGACCTCCGGACTTCGTGCGATCTCGCTCCTCCGATACTGGACGCAATGGCAGAAAGCCGACACTCGAGTCTATACGTCGCAGTCGTCTCGCTCGTCTGGTCTCCGAGTCTGCTCGTTCGTTGATGTTTCCGGTACGCTTGGGCCGGTTCGTCCTTTCTGGGCGGTCGGGATCCCTAGGACTGCCTGTCAGCGACAGAGTTCCGCACAGCAGCGGGCGAAGGTACAAGTACGCACCGTCTGGATTGGTCAAGCACGCTTCCGAACAAGCGCAGAACTCAATCGCACGCGACGCTGGAGCTTCCCAAACCCGGGCGGTGTTCCTTGTGAAGGATGATCCCACTTGGCCAGCCAGTCAGCGGCGCTGTATAAGTAATATCGTAGTAATGTTCCTCCCAAAGGCGTCCCGTGTTCAACAGCACTGAGATCAGGTCGGTGGCACGGCAGCAAAGCAAAGCAGATGGTGCGAGGTGCGAGTCGCCTCCCCGATGCTCCAATGAGGCTCGCGAGGCCTCGGGGTAAAAAGCTGGAGTCTGGGGAAAGCGTTCCTGGGAAGGAGACCCGGGTGTTGGCTTGCCGAGGATTATTGGCAAAGTCCGAAGTGATCACGTTTCAGCTAGACGGCTGACAACGGTCGAGGGAGAATGGCGCGTGCACACTTGGTCGATACTCTGGTGGTGGTGGTAGTGGTGAGAGTCTGGCCGTTGAACAAGCTGGTCGGCGGCGGCGGATGGATGGTTTGACGATGTGACCTGGCCGAGCGACCTGCTACCCGACATGACCGGGTGCCTGCCTGCGATTGACAGCAGTGGCGCTAGGGTAGCATGAGCATGAGCATGAGCATGAGCGCTTCATGCATCTCGATGCCGTGCCGCGAGACCCTTTTGCCTCTCCCACGGACGGGACTACTACTAGGAGGTACTAGAGCTTGCTTGGCCTTGCCTAGCCGTCCGTCTCCCATGCGCCGCCATAGAGAGGGTGTGCATGACCGAGAGGGTCGTGCAGAGAGCGACTAGCCTGATATCGTCTAGCATGGAAAAAGCTCGCTCCATTTCCGCTGCGAGCTCGAGCGAGCATGAGAGCCCTGCCAGAGTACGAACAGCTACCGGCTAGTTTGCAGCGGTTGACGCCTCTCACAAAGTCACCTGCAAGTCTCGCGGATGCAGCGATCCGAGGGATGGCTGCCACAGGCATGCTTAAACGCTTCGGGGTTGGAGGACAGCATATGCGTGATGAGGAAGGAACTGCATAAGAATCCTCACTGCGCCATCCACAAGTTTCTCCGGACTACTATGAGTCGGGAGTGCTCACAGCGATGATCTCGGCCTTGGGTTGTGTGTCTACAGCCCGACCTTGTCCTTGTCTACACGGTAGGCGGCGGACATAATATCACAGATGTTTGACGTGCCTCTGGGGTTGCAGCCCCCTTGACTATGTCCCGCGGATTCCATTGGTCCATCGTTCCAAGCGCATGAAATCCAGTCGCGCTCGTGACCCGACTACTCCAGCGGCTTCCCGCCGTGGGAACCGCAGGCGGCAGCAGCAAAAGGAGCTCGAAGTGGTCGGCGATCGTCATCGAGCATTACCACCTAAGGTATGTATTGCTCCAGCACAGCTTCCGCTCCGGGAGAGATCAGCTGTCGCTCCGTCGCTCGAATCCACACTCCACACTTGGCACCAGCAGATCACCGCCGCCCACAAGAGATGGGAGAAATTAATCGAAAGTGGCGTTTAGTACTACTTCGCTTGCCTCGCTCTCGAGTCTCTGCGCACAAAAGTCGTGCACATCGCCTTCATCTCCCGCCCAACCCGCTCGGCGTTCAAAGCGGCAACTCTCCGCTGTCTCCTCCAAGCCTCTTCCCCGTAGACACGCTGCTCGGAAATCTGGGGCAACGTTATGCACGACATGGGCTACCCTTGCAAGCTTCACTGCGCCTTTTTCTGGAGAACGCTGATGTGTGAGAGAGCAGCAAGTAACAAGTACGTGTACATGTACCTGTAGTACCAGTGTTGAGCTGATTGGTACCGCTTGCGCTCCCCAGTTCTTCGAAAAGCAGAACCCTTTTTTCTTTGGCGGTGCACGCGGGCGAATTCGTGCAGGCCCGGGATGCAGCCGCAGCAGCTCTGTGTGCGAACTAGTAGGCGCTGCTGCTGCTGTTCCTGCTGCGAGTGTGGCGGTCTTTCTTCGCTGTCATGGTGCATGGGAGAGCTGTCTGTACGAGGGCCCTGGCTAACAATGAGTGCTAAGGTAGCTTTGATTGAGGCAGATGGACCCTTCGTGATATTGGAGTGGCGGCCCTGACAGCGACCCAGCACCCAAGCGTCAGTAGTTCTAAGGCAGCCTGCGTGGATTATCTGTTCCTTCATTCACCCTTGACAGCTGACTGGGCGTGAGCTGCGCGACCGTCACCGTCACCATTCCCTTCGTCGACGAGGCGGTATTTTCCTACGAGCACCGCCGAAGTCGCCATGTGTGGAGCACTAACGGGGTTCTCCGCCTTCGAGCTACTGCAGCGTGCCTGCTGCCGCCATGCTGGGCATGCGCCCAAGGTCCACTCCCCCGGAGATAGTGGTAAGAATGCGCGCAGGGTCGAAGCCAGCGTGGTCGGGGGCTGCCGTCAGTCCCTCGGACCGCTTGCAGGGCGTGGTTTCGACTTGTGGAACGTGGAACTGGAATTGGGGTGAGGACTCAAGGAAGCTTGGTATGATCACCATTCGTCTTACTCATACCGGGCTGTATCCTTCACTTCCTACAGAAGTCCCGTTCAACTGCTTGCAAGTGAGATATTCGCAAGACCTTCCATGTCACGTTGTCTTGTGCATCAGCGCCTTTTTGCCATGAGGCATATGAATATGTCATCCATCGCCGACGGCCAAGACTTCGCAACTGCATCACGCGGCGACACGAGGCATTCGCGGGAGCAGAACTCGAGCACATCGGCCTTTGAGCACTAGTACTGTACTGTATAGTACTGTAGGAGCTGTCGGAGCTGTCGTTGTGACGGTAAACGCTGGGAGGTAGATGTCGGTAGCACCGAAAAGGAAACCCGAAGTGGCAAGCCGTTTCCGGAAGGAGGAAAGACGGCGGCGGCGGCGGCGGCGGCCGGAGTCGGCTAGTCCAAGGCTTTGCCGTGTAGCCGAGCCATCGTGAATTGTTGATTTCCGCCCCGTGATCGCTGCACCGCTCGGGCTCGGCTGTATGCAAGATAGAATGCCCTGCCGAGACGACGATCCTGGAGGACCCCCAGTTCAGCAGGCTTTGGCGAGTCAGACCCCACTATGTTGGCTGGAGCCCCAGCGCTCTACAGCTCTAAATCGCCGAAGTTAAGGCGAGGTACTTAAAGGCGATCATCGTGGTGAAGTCTCGAGTGAGTGAATACCAAATACCAAGGCTGTATGGTGGTTATCAGGAAGAAGTAGCACCTGCCCTTAGGGATGGACCTGCGGCGCAATGCCTGTCTAAACGGCTCAGCGGGTTAGTCTAGTGAGAGTAATAGGCCCGAGGAGGTACTCAGAGACTCTCATGACGACCTGTAGAAAGCACGATGAGCGTTAAGGAGTCGCTGAGTGTACTCTGAAAAGCATGCCGGAGACTGGACACTGCTGTTCAGTAGACGACCCAATTTGGCATGGGATATGATACGCCCAGAAGGCCGGCGAGCAGGCCGAGGAACACTCAATCGTCGTATGTAGTTGCGAATGAACCACTTCCAAACCCCCAAAAACACATCATTTCTTGCCCTTCTTCTTCTTCTTCCCGCCGCCGCCAGGTGCTTGCGGTGCTTTCCCGTCTGTAGTCGCCGCGGCGCTCTCCTTGCTGGTCGGCGCAGTAGCTGCTGCGGCAGGAGCCTGCTCCGCTGTGTCCGCATCTTCCATGACAGCCTCTGCGGGATTGTGTATCAGCACACGACATCGCAGCATACAGTAAGTTCGCTGTGCACCTTCAGCCTTCTCAGGCAGCGCCGCCATATGCCGACCCAACCGCCCCAGCCCACCGATCAGCCTCCCGACATCCGCGGCCTTGTCTGTCTTGAACTTGAGCACCACGCCCGACTCCGGATCGTACGTCTTCAGGACAAGAGCAGCTCTCGGTACCCTTGGGCCACTACTCTCCTTCTCATCTCCCTCGCCATCTCGCTTCCTCTTGTTCGACTTTTGATATTTCGGCGACTGTAGATTGGGGAGCTTATATTTCGTCGTAATACGCGTCTGCGATGAACCGTGAGACGGGTGATCGTGTTGGGTATGTAGAGGGCGTACTTACGCACCGTCGTCGGTCGGGCTTGGAGCAGGAGCGCTGATTGGCGCTGCCACTCTTCCGGAGTTTTGAAGTAGACCATTGTGAGGTGTTCTGTTGGAAGGACCGTACCGTATGGCTACAAGCGATGCTCGATTGCATATGCCTTCGCCCAAAACGAAGTTCACCTACGGGCCGAAGCGTAGCGTTCCCGATTAGGAAACAACGATCTTGCGAGGCCATCGACTCACTTTACCGTTATCCAATATACTTTTCGATGATACACCTGGAGTCCGACTCCCGAGACGGACACACCTATCGCAAACCTGCCCCAGCTATCGGACCTCTCTACCTCATTGGGTGCCTGAACCATTCGCCACCATGAACGGCACAGCAGCCATGTCAGCCACCGAGCAGAACGGACACAACCCGGACGACCAAGAACCCGCCGCGTCGCCCGTCATAGACGACCTGATCCACCGAGCGAGAACATTACTATCCGAGCTGGAATTCTTCCATGAACGCCTCCGGACCCTACGACGAGAATCCCACGTCGAGCTCGCCCACTTCCGCAGTACCATCCAATCCGAATTCAACATGTTGCAGCGTCTCAGCGACAAGCCCGACGACGATGCAACCAAGCATGTGGCGAGGTCGTCGAATCTGCCGTTCCTGGAAACGATCTGGAGTACTGCCAAGGCCTCCAAGGATGTTGTGTCGCTGCAGAAACGTATATATACCGCGCCGGGCGTCAAGTCAGCGTCTCAAGGCATGCGGCATGTTGAGACGAACGGCAAGGGAGTGGAGCGAAAGGGGGTGAAACGGGGTGCCGTGGCTGTAGATGCCATTACGGATTTAGGAAAGACGTGGACCAAGGTCAGCCACGTCACGAATCAACGGCTGCTTTTCGATCTGGCGAAACAGGGCTGGAACTCTGGAGGCTCGGACTACGACGACGATGAAAAGAACACGGCGCGACAGGACGGGGACGACGACTTCGATGTACCATTGCTCAAGACGGCCAAAGAATTGACGAGAGCTGCAAGATGTTTTCGCGTACGACCAAGACTCCCACGGTCCACCTCATACTGCCTCGCATCCAGTACGGCGAGCTCCCAGAAGTCGACACCATCCTAGACGCCTGCCGAGCCACGGGTGCCATCCTCTTCCTCGGCGATGAGCAGAAAGTACCACCACCCGTCGCCTTCGCCCTCCACGCAATGGCCCCAGACCCCCTCGCCTCCATCTCCGACACCCTGAACATCGACTGCACCGTCCTCCTCGCCCTCGTCTCCGAGTTCTCCCACGCCAAAGTCTCCAAACAACCCTGGTTCCACACCGCCCTCCAACGCCAAGTCGAAATCGAAGACAACGAGAACTTACTCCCCTCCCTCCTCTACCCAGCCATGAGCAGCCGCAAACTAGTCTGCACCCACGAAGCCGCGAAACGCATGCGCGAGATCGTCCACACAATCGGCACGGCGTCCGAAAAGGCCCGAACAGCAATCATGATGGGCGATGACGCCTCGAAATCCCGCTCAGTCCTCCTGGCCGAAATGCAAGAATGGTCCGCTTATGACGTCCCTTCCGACTGGCAACTCCCGATCCTCACCGTCGACCAGAACGAAGGGGACTGCCAGCGTAATCTCCCTCCTCAGGCGAAAGAGATCAGCGACGCACTGACTCCGATTAACTCGTCCGTTTTCCTGTACGGATGGGCTACGGGCCAAACGACCGTGACTAGTAATCGCACCATCCTGCATCAGATCCACAACGCCCTCGAGGCCTTCGACGATCTGGACGACGAAGCGGTTTGGCCTCCGATTTGGCTGTGTCCTACTGCGCGGTCATTAGTTGGGAAGGAGAAACGGGGGCCGAAGAAGGCTCCTCCTACTACTTTTACGGGTGGTGATGATGGCAAGGAGGGCAGTACGACGAAGACGGCGTGGCCTTTGCCCGATTCGCTGAGGAGGGAGCAGCAGAGACGGAACGGGTTGGATATGCTGGCGCGGAGACAGGGTTTGCCGGAGGTGGAGGATCGGAGACCAAAAGGGTATCGATATGAGGAAGTACTGGCAGCGAAGGACACTTCGCTGCGATAATTCATCAGACGGATAGATCATCAGCATTCAATGCAGCTGGTCCGATAAACTGTAGTGACATCCATGACCGATCGCTCAGCTTCTGACAGCTACACAGCTCGCAGACTCGCCTTCACCCCTTTTTCCCCTTACCCTTCCCATCACTCTCCCCCATCGTCCTCCGCAGACTGTCAACAGCATCCCTCGCCTTCCCCTCCCCCTTCCCCTCGCTGAAGAGCAACGCACTAACGGCACTCCCCATCGACTCCTCGCTCCCTCCCCTCTCCACCCTCGGCGCATTTCCCCGCAGTAACCCCCTCACACCCCCAGCCTTCCTGGCCGGCAGCTCCCCTTCCCCTGCCGTAGCGACGTAGAGGAGGTACTTAAGGTTCGGCAGAGTCTGCCGCAGGTCCACTACACGGACACCGTATGCACCCTCAAGTAAAGTCTGGATGTTTTTGTTGAGTAAGAAAAGACCGTACTCGTACCTGAATCTCGGAACACCCTTGCTGAAAAGTGGATAAGTCCTCAACCTCTTCTCGTCGGCGGGGTCACTCTGCTTTGTCGAACCAGTACCAGAAGTTTTCAGGAGACTGATGGGGTCTTCGATCGTACTGCTACTGTTTCGTGAATCGACCGGGTAAGGTAATGGTTGTCGGAGGTAGAACGACAGTAAAAGGAGGATGTGGGCAACATACCCCAGCGCAGCGGCGGAGATGGCGTCTTTGTCCATCGTGTCCAGAGGAGGTGGGGGTGGATCTCCGGTCTCCAGGTCATCATCAGGGAGCGGGAGGCCGTGAAGGCTGAACGCGAGACTCTTTTTCGCTCCCGGAAGAGGAACGATCGGATAGATTCTCTGCAAATCGTCGCAGATCCTCCGGCGTTGAGCTGTGATACCTCTCCTGCGCGTCACGAGATCGTCGCGGAAGTGCTGCAGCTCCGGACGATGCCTGCCCATCTCATCTGCGCGTAGTTTACGACGCTCCAGATCCACAGCCATGAGTTCCCGTCGCGAGCGCAGCGCCTCACGTTTCTCGTCCTGCTGCTTACGGGCTTTGTCGAGCTGTTTCTGGACGGTTTTTGACGCATAGTCGAATGTTTTCAGGCGGTCCTCGGCTTCCGGCACACGGTCATGATCGGTGAGGGCGGCGTGATTGGCCTGCAGGAGGTTTTCGAGATCCAAAGCAATTTTGTTGCGGATGGCGAGGGCGTCTTGGATGCTGTCGTCGAGCTTTGCTAATCGGAGTAGCGCGTCGAAGGACGAGGTGGAGAGCAGGCGGGTGCTGATCGCTTTCCTAGTAGATGGGGCTGCGGGAGGGGGGACGTAGGAGGTGAGGGAGGGGAAGGCGGTGTAGACGCCGTCCGTCAGGTGGAAGACAACGGCGTTTTGGGGTAAGGCGTGGTGCCATTGTTCAAGCTGGTCACATCATTAGCCCATGCGGTGTCGCATGTGGGGTGATTTGAGAAACGGACGCTTTTTCCCAGATACTGCAAGCTCGTCAAGGTCAACTGCAGCTCCAGCAACTGCCTCCAACTCCGCACCTTCGCGCTCTTGACCCATATTCGTATGGTAAGTTGTCCGAGCCTCGTCACTCCCGGTCCACAAGCAGACCAATCAATATGCCTGAACGTCGGATTCATCGTCCGCTTTCCCGTTTCGCTGACGTAGACCGGCTCTATCGTGCATCAGCTGGGTCCAGAGGTGAATGGTGATAGACACCTTACCAACCTTCGACTCCCTCCACATGTACGCTGAAGAAAATGTCGGCCATCCGCTCCGCCGTCACGTTCTCCAATTTCTCCTGTCGGCGCTGAGGCGTCGCGTTGGCCCACTCCAGCGTACTCCGCCTCCGCATCTTGGACAGTGGGGGTCGCTGGGAAGAAGGCGTCCTGAGCCCTCCATCCGCTCTCCCCTTACCCTGGGGACTACCATTCCCATTACCCTGCTGCAGCTGACCAACCACAACCCCCTGCCGCTGTCCATCGCCCGTCGCCTCCGCCTCCACCTCTACAGCCTCCTCATTCTCACGTACCGCTTTCAGATCCTGCGAACTTCTTGAATGCTCCAGCCCCCTCTGCTCCCGCAGGGTGACGAGTTTGGCAGGCGAGACGAGACTCCCGGGCAGTCCATCATCGTCGATAGTCTTGCCTCGGGTCCGGCGCGGGGGGGGCGGGGTCAGGGAGAGGTTGCGGAGGGAGATGGAGGTGAGGTTGCGGAGTCTGCGGTTGGAGGGGAGGAGCAGGGAGGGGCGGTCATGGTGGCTAGGGTGCTGGGGGTGCGGCGGTGCTGGGCGCTGAGGCTTTGAGGCCATTCATAATGTACCTTCGGGCGTGTGTCGTTCGTAGGGTATAGTACCGTACACGTGTGAAGCAATGGGTGTGATTTGCGGAGTGAGCTTCGGGGGTGCCCGACTTTCGTACATGCGACCATATTGCACTATTGCCGTCTATCACACTACACCTCCAACAATGCGTCAATAACAGCTACACCTCTACCACGCCGCCACAATGAAGCGCGTCCATATCCCCACCGCGCCCACCACCGCCCCCGACCACGGCCGATACATCTACGCCTACTGCAACGTCCGCACCAACCAGGTCCTCTACTCTCTAACCCAAATCCTCAAAGTACCTACTTAACCCCCCTCCACTGCCCTACCCCATCATCTAATATGATGTCTAGAGCAATGCAGCGCTCAAACAACTCCCCGACCTTGGCGCCAACCATACTCCAACGCACATCCGCAAAGACGTCTGGCGGCCACTCTACACTCTCGCCCTCCCCAGCGCCCACCCGCACACCCGCGCCCAAGGCCTGCACGCCTTCAAAAAGCTGCGCGAGTATCGCAAACTCCACGAACTAAACTGGAAGCCGTCGCCATTGCTCTCGAAACCGTACAGCGACGCGGACATCGAGCGTGAGAGGATGAAACTGGAGGCAAGGGGGGGTAGCAAGAAGGAGAGTGTGTACGATGTGATTAAGCGGCGGAAATGGAATCTCCGCGTGAGAGGTGTGATGGATCAGAAGGCGACTTCGATTGCGGATTTGGCTGCTGTGTTACTGGAGCAGGATGAGATGGGACGGAAGACGAAGGTGAAACGGGAGGATGAGCTTGGGGCGGATAGGAAGGATGAGGTGAAGGAGATGCTTCAGTTAGCGGAGGCGCACGAGAAGGAGGGATTAGGGGAGTTGAGCAGGGAGTTGGAGGGGGTGAGGGCGAGGTTGGAGAATAAACAGCCTGACCCGGAGGGCATGAGCAAGGGGATGATGAGGCGGGAGCTCAAACGCCTCACGGCCAGGATAGCGAGGATACAGTTCGCGGCGGATGCGGTAGCGGACGTGCAAGGGACACCGCGGGCGCAGCGGAGGTCCGAGGCGGAGGCGGAGGCGGAGGCAGGGGAGGTCGCGGAGTCGCCTGATACACTCACATCCTCGGCCACATCCGCGCCCCCGCACAGTGAAGAGGCGGTCGCGACCAGCGAGCCCACATCCTCCTCCACGGAGCAATCCTTAGAAACCACCACTCCTAGCCCCACCACAACAATCAGAACGAACGAAGAATGGTCCGTACGAGAACCTCCGATCATGGCACATAAGCATCAGGGCCATTCTGCGGTAGACCGCTACCGCTGTCATAACTGGATTCCGGCTCGGGTTCGCAACGTCTTCGTGAGACGGCCCCGTCCTTTCATGTGAACTGCATGCATCGAGGGAGGTGTTACACAAGGAAGGAGACAGGGTCGGCCACGATGGGTTAGCCACGATGACCCCGACTCTCCTATGTCTCCTCACGTTGTCTCTCTCCTCTCCCCTCGGTTTCCTCTCCTCCATCTACTGCACCGTTTCGAAGATACATCCCTCAGAACCAAACACCGACGCCCACGCCATGTCGCGGGGACAACTCTCCTCCACCTCTCACAGATACCTCAACGCGCCTCTCAACTTCGAAGCCTATCTCGCCGCCGGCCACACCGAAGAGCAAGCCGCAACGCACATCCGACGCGCCATGTCAGCCCGCGACGTCCAAGACGCGTTCCTCTTGCGCGTCAAACTCCCCGCCCTCTCCCCACCGCGTGTCTGGCGGGAGCTACGCGTCCCCACCTACATCACCTTCCACAAATTCCACAAGGTCCTGCAGATCGCCTTCAGCTGGGGGAACGAGCACATGTATCAGTTCAACGTGGCATCCAAGGAGAAGTTTGATACCAGGGTGACTGGCTGGGGGAGGCTCGAATCATGTTTTCCGATCCAGACTCGATAGCAGATGCGCGGAATATAGGTGGTCCCGGTCTGCTGCTCACGAGCAACGCTAGACTATCGCGGATCTTCGGCAACGCCAACGTCGACCTTTCAGGCTGCGAGTGGATCTACGAGTATGACATGGGAGACGGCTGGGAGCACCGAATCGAGTTCCTGAGTCGCGCCGAAACCTATCTCGACTCGCAAGTACTGGAGCAGCGCGTCGTACGCGGCCAGAACCGCTTCTGCATCGCCGGCGAGGGACACGGCGTCGCAGAGAACAGCGGCGGCGAGTGCGGCTGGGATCGCCTGAAATGGCGGATGGCCGAGAGCGGGCAGCTGGACCGTTGGCATTGGGATATCGTGTGGACCAACAGGCGACTGGATCATATGTGGCTTGATGTCAGCCAGGCGATAGAGCAGCAATTCCGGAGAGAGCTGCTCCGCGGCGAGAATGACCACTGGATGGCCACGAGAGACGCTGGAGGGCAGGAGAGTCGTGAGCGGACGGAAGCCAACGCGGAGGATACTGGGTTGCTCAAGTCGTACCGCCAACAAGAATAGGAGACTGCTGGCCAGCCACTGAATTGTTTTCATCTGCTCATCGCGGGAGGCAAAAGATGCCGTTTGGATTCCACGTATGAACTTGTAACGACATTGCGCACCTTGTAAGAACGATTCTGCTCTCGTATGTATGTATGAGCGATTTCAATGGCTTCCTCGAATGGACTGTTTCTCCGAACGAAAGGGTTCCGCAAAGCCTGTCAACGGCTCACATTGCATACTCACCTTCACATCCGGGCTTGACGATGCCTGTTGGCGGCCATCCTCAAAGCCGTCTTTAGGACACCCAGAACGCGAGACACATGTGACGAACAATACCAACTAGCCGTCAGACCCGAAGGATCCAGATCCGAAGGCAGAGCACACGATGGATGTGGCCTTCCTGTACGCCTGCTCTACCAATAAATACTCCCCCATCAAACGTGGTCCATGTCTTGCCCATCCGTCCGCTCGCAACCGCACTCGGGGACTCCGCCGTACGCAGAAAGGAGATTGACAAGCGACAAGGGCAAACAATACACTACCCGCACGACAAGGGTGAAGTAAAGTAGAGTAGGTAAACCACCCAGTCTATACATCTAGGTCATTCTAATCTATCCATGTGCTGTACAACCAGGGTTTCTCCATGCAGAAAACACACTCTCTCCCCACACCCAGCTCCTGAGACACCCGCTAAAATGCCCTCAGCAAGCGGAAAAGATGTCAGGTAGACAATAAACACCGTGCTTGCTTGCTCGTTAGGTATGCCAGTCCAGTTCCAGTCCATTTCCAGTCCAGTGTCGAGCATCGATCGATCGATAGGGCATAAGAAACTCCTCGCCACCCAACAACTTCCCCAACACACCAGCCACGTCGCACCACGTCCGCCGACCTTAGTCGTCATTTGCCCCATCATTCTGCGCAGCAATCTCCTCGGCAAACTCCTGACTCTCATTACTCTTGATCCTTGCCAGCTGATCCGCCACAAACTTGTTGATCGGATCATCCGGGTCGTCCTCCGGCCTCGGCAGTCCAGCCTTGGGATCATCGTCCTTGTAGATCGACCAAGTCCTGCTAGGCGTCGGCGCTCCATTCGAGAAACCATCGTCGTCAGCATCGCCGTCCGCGTCTCCTCCTCCATTGCCGTTGGTGGCGGCGGTCTTCTCGCTCCAATCGCTCCTAGCGCCAATCGAGCGCGTGCGCGTGAGAGACCGAGCGGGGCCGCCGGGGCGGGCGGTGCGGCTCATTGACTGTCGGCGCTGGCGGATGAACGTGTCGTCGAAGTAGTGGCTAGCAGCGGCCGTGGGCGTGCGCGGGGTCTGCGGGAGCCGGCAGTTGACACCGGTATCGTGAATCATCTTGGCCATCAAGCCCGTCCAGCCGGTTTGGTGGCTCGCGCCAAGGCCGCGGCCGCTGTCGCCGTCGAAGAACTCGTAGAAGAAGAGGTAGTCTTTCCAGTGTGGGTCGTGGTCGAGCATGGCGTTGCCGTCGTTGATCGCTCGCTTGCCGTCCTTGTCGGCCGCCATGAGGTGCGTGAGCCGGTGCTGGATCTCTTCCGCGACGTGACCCAAGTGCATGTAGTCGCCGGAGCCTGTCGGGCACTCGACCTTGAAGGTATTGCCGTAGAACATGTAGAAGCGGAGCAGCGACTCGATGAGCAGGAAGTTGACGGCGATCCAGACCGGACCGCGCCAATTGCTGTTGCCGCCGAAGAGGCCCGAGTCGGAGTCGCCGGGGATGTATGAGACGCTGTAATGCTGGCCGTTGACGTCCATGCTGACGGGATGGTCCTTGTGGATCTTGGACAGACTCCGGATGCCGTGGTCTGAGAGGAACTCCGTCTCGCTCAGCATGCGGGCCAAAATAGCACGCAGTCGGTCTTCGTTGACGAGCGACAGCAGCAGTCGTGAGTCCTTGCCTCGTCGCGCCATGGACGCCATGTTCCGCTCCGCGACATCATGCCGATTCTTGACGAACCACTCAAGTCTCTTCTTGAACGCAGGGAACCTGTTAAT
>NAJQ01000506.1:0-14976 GCA_005059865.1 Friedmanniomyces simplex
CCTCAGAAGACCGGTGTCTCGTACCTCAAATCTCACAGTTTCCGCGCCGGAGCCAATGGGTCTCCGGACGGCACCGGACGCAAGGACGCTACAGTCTTCAAGAACAATGACGAAGATGTTGGCTATCGCTCTTCCGCCCGGAGGAGAATGGGCCGCGATACGGATGCCCGTTCTCCAAGTCCGGCGTCGAGCGTACAGAGTAACGACGAGCTGAGCATCGAGCAGTTGAGGAAGACGATCCGGGAGAAGCAGGTTGTGCTCGATGCCATGGATTTCGAGGATGAAGGGCAAGCTGATCAAGAAGACGCCCTCGACCGCAAAGACAAGAAGGAGGCGGAGGAGCTGTTTAGGCGAATCCGGAATCTGCAGGAGGATATCGATGGGCATCCCAACTCTGTGTACAAGACTTCTGATAGTGATGCAGAGCGGAGAGCCTTGCAGAGACAGCTCACGGGCTTGCAGGACCGACTGCCGGAGCTCGCGAGCCATGTCCGGAAATGCGAGCGTGCGATTGCGGACGCGCAGTTGGAAATCTTCCGGCTGAAGGACGCGAAGGCAAACCCGGGGTCTGCTGCACAGGCTATCGTCGGCACGGGGCCCGGTGGGCAGATAACGGAAAGCGATCGATTGAGGGCTAGAGCAAAAGCCATGATGCAGCAGCGCTCTGCGGCCCTCACGGGGAAGAAGGTTGATGTGCCTCGTGGTGATGATGGGACGGCGACGGCGAAGCGATTGGAGGAGGAGCAGAAGCGCGTTAACCGGGAGCGGGAGGATGCGGAGGGCATGGTCAAGGATGTGGAGGAGAGTGTCGGCGAGTATACTAAGTCTGTGGAGGCTGGGCTGAAGGCTGGGGGGGAGAGCAAGGGGGATGAGCATGAGAGGCGAAGGTGGGAGGACGGGTTGGGGGTGGAGGATGAGGTGCGGGATTTCATTTTCGGGCTGCAGAGGAGTTCTAGGGCGGCGAGAGTGAGGGGCGAGGAGAGCGCGAAACCTGCTGCTGCGAAGGAGGTGGATCGGTTCGAGGATAGTTCGAGGACGAGCACGCCGGTTAGCTCTCGGACCGATAGCGCCGCTGCTTCGACTTCGACGAGACCTACGCCGCAATCGACTGGAGGCAGCAGCTACTCTTCCTACCGCACCGCCGAAGAGCGCGCGGCGTTCATCAAACAGCAGGCCGAGCAGCGCATGGCTGAACGTCTCGCTGCTCTTGGGCTCAAGGCTCCCTCTAGGACTGGGACCGCGGGTGGTGCTGAGACCGCCTCGCAGCGCGCTGACCGCGAACGCAAAGAGCGAGAGGATAAGCTGAAGCAGGCGGAGGAAGAGGATGCGAGGCGGGAGCAGGAAAGGCAAGCGAGATTGCAGGGCGAGGGGGTGGAGCCGCCGAGCCCGAGTGTGAGCTCGAAGGGGACGGGGAAGCCCAAACCGCCTGCGCCTGCGCCGAGGAAAGGGCGGAGTGAGAGTTTGATGAGTGAGCAGGGCAAGAAGATTGAGGAGGAGGCGTTGAAGGAGCAGCAGAGTGCGCTTGCGGCGGAGACTAGGGGGATGGAGTATGTGAATCAAATCATTCCGGGTGGTGTTGAGTCTGCTAACCAATGTTGATAGAAACGAAGAAGCCCGCCAAGAACGCGAGCTCCAGCAGCAACGCGAGGAAGCGGAATCCAACCTCCGCGCGCTGGAGGAACAGGTCAAAGCCGGTAAGCTCAAACGCAGCGAGGAGAAGAAACGGCGGGAAGCAGCGAAGAAGGAGGCAGAGGGGAAGGAGAAACGCCTCGCTGCTCAGCGGGCGGAGATCGATGCGGCGAAGGAGAGGGAAAGGCAGTTGAGGTTGCAGTTGGAGAGTATGGACGATGAGGAAAGCAGTGATGAGGAGTGGGAGAAGCGGACACCCGAGGAGGAGGAGGAGGAGGAGGGGGAGGAGGGGACGCCGACGCAGAGTACGGAGCTTCCACCTCCTGCTGCGCCGCCGGCCCCGCCAATGCCCCCTGCTGCTGCGAGGGGTATGGAGAGCGCGGCTGCAGCTCCCGAGGAAGCGGCCGCGCTGCCTCTGCCGGGAGCCAGCCCCTTGCCAACGACGAGCGAGGCGCAGAGTAAGAACCCCTTCTTCCGCTCCATGGGCGGCAGCGGGGGGCAGCCCACGCCCTCCTCCTCCGGCGTCACCAGCCCCGACGCCAGCCGCGAAAGGGGGAAAAGCGACACGAACCCTTTCCACCGCCTCACGAATCAGGACGTGGCGAGCGCGCAGCAGAATCTGCCGGACCCGGTCCCTAGTGTTACTTCCAACCGAAGCAGGAACCAGCCGGCACGGGATGAGGATGATTGGAGTGTGGTGGAGAGTACCGATGACGATGAGGAAGAGGAGGACGGGCCGACGGGTGGCAGTGCGAAGCAATTGGCGAGTATTCTTTTTGGGGCTATGGCTCCGCCGCCGAGACCGCTGTCAGCGGCGGGGGAGAAGGCTATGGGTAGTCCGACCGCGGGGGGGTCGTCATCTGTGATGCCTGGGGGGTTTCCTGGTGGGGCGCCGCCTCCGCCGCCTATGATGCCGACTGGTGGTGCTCCGCCGCCTCCGCCACCGCCGGGTCCACCACCGCCTCCGGGTCCGCCACCGCCTCCTGCGCCGGGATTGCCTGCTGTGGGAGGGGGTGATGGGGGTGAGGCGCCGAGTCGGAGTGGGCTGTTGCAGGAGATTCAGTTGGGGAGGGGGTTGCGGAAGACAGAGACGAAGGATAAGAGTCAGGCGTCTGTGGCGGGGAGGGTGCTTTAGAGGGGAGTGGGCTTGTTTGGCTGGGTGGGTGTAGATGATTGGTTGTACAGATTGTGTGTATTTGTGCAGTACGTCTGTACGTCACTGACTTTGGATTGTGGTTTCCGGAAGTAGGATGGTGTGAAGGTGATGATGATGGCAGCGAGTTGCGTCAACGACGGTGGCGAACGGGTTCGTTTACTGTTGTCACTGATGTTGGGGGGTCGTGGGGCGTACCGCAGCCGGGTCACGATGCTCTTGAGGTGGGTACTGTTCACTTCACTGTGCTCTTGGGGGTGGGGCATAAGTATCTGCGCTGTGTCCTTGCTGCTTGCTATTCTTCTCTTCCTCCTGCACAATCTCTACCAACTTTGAACATTGACCATAACCATATCTACCAACACACACAACACCATCGACGGCTTCTTTACCTACCCACACTCGCAAATCATCGACAGTCTCTCCAGCTATTTGCAGGACAACGCAAGACCCTACCCCCGGCGCAATGGTCGTGAACGTCAACCCCAGCGGCGCCAGCACTCCTGCCCCACCCATGTACGGCGCACCGCCTCCGGCCAGGTTCTACAACCGCCCGACGATGACCCCATCGGCCCAAATGGCGAGCGGCGCGACGAACAATGGGGACCGTCTATCAGCGATGCTCACACAGGCCCTTCAGACCAACATGGAGCTTGAAGATCGGCTCGACGACATGCTCTACACCGTCGACACTACCAGAAGGGCCCTCGAACGTTCGAGCGAGCAGCCAACAGCCTTTAAGGCCCTCGACTTGCTCGAGGCGAGTTTAGTGGGGACAGCGTATGGGTCAGGCGAGATTACGCCCCCTACGCCGACGAAGACGGTGAGCTCCAGGTCATGGCAGGCGTCGGCAGCGCGCGGTTTCAGGGACGGGTTGCGCTCGCAGCTTCTTGGCCCGCTGGGCGGGTTTGACGGTCCATCAAAGCAGGGTGCTTCGACGGGCGTGAAGGCTGTCCGGTTTGCGGAGCCCGAGTCTCAGTGCCTCTGCCGCTACGGCAAGTGGGTTACAGTGCCGCCGCCACCACCGCTCAATCCCAATGTTTACTGCAAGCCGACACAAAATATGGGCCCTCATCTCCACACCAATGCCACGGCTGCGACCTTCAACCCGCTGCCGGCGTCACAGTCAAGCACTCTCCTGCCAATTAACGGACCTTCCACGGGGGCGGCTCACCAGTAAGTGAACCTGGTCCCGCGTGCCCGTCCTCTCTCGGCGTCTTTGTGCGCATCATTGACGAAAGACAGGCAAACTCCCGAAAGCGCCCCGTCCGAGCCGGGCTTCATGCTGATTGTCACCGATCCCAGAAGCGGAGGGCAGTTCGCTCAGCACGTCACGTCCGACTTCTTGAAGGTCGCATGTCCGACTTTGTATGCCGCAATTCCTTCCGCCTGCGATGTTCGAGATGTAGATGTAAGTATCCAACTCCAGCCGCTCGGCTTCGCTGTTGTCTCTGACACAAGACGACATAGGGGTCACGCGTGATCGCTGTCACGCAAATCATCGATGTTTTCCGGGATTTCATGGCCTTCGCCACCCACGGCGTATGCTATACTCCGTTTGCTGCGCATCCTCTCGACCATTTCCGCGATGTAATGACGCTTGCGAGCCGATGGGGCAACGCAGCGCTCGAGGAACAGGCCGCCCGCGACTTGACCTTCGCGGCAGCAGAATTGCCGTCCGAAGAGCTTTACATACTGGCGAACATGCTCGTGAGTGTACACCAAGACCGCTTGAACGAGATCACGCCGAAGAGCGTCAACGATACGATTGTCGAGGCAGCGGCTCTTCGTGGGGTCGACTTGCTCAAGGATATCGCGTCCATCGACGTTCTGAGAGCGGGCGGCGCTGCTCCTTTGGGGCAGTTCGCCAGAGACATGGCGGTATTGCTGGCCAACACCAACAAAGTGGTGGATAATATGGCCGAGTCTCTCAGGGATGCATTCGGGATTCAGAGTATGGTGCCTGGCATGTATCATCCCCCGACCACCACGCCTGCTCGGGTTCCTTACGGGATGCCCGGGGGGTTTGGCAAGTCGGAATGCTTCTGTCGGACGTGCATCTTCAAGCACGGGCCCAACGGCGGTGATGGGACAATGGGTTGTTGCGTGCGTGATGGTGAGAATGGCAACAACTGAGTCGTAGAGAGTACGATGATGATCGGGCCGTAGGTGGGCAGAAGCTCAAGTAGATAGCGTAGTTAGATACCAGGCGAGCGGTCTGCTGGCAAATTGCCACATGTGTATACTTGAAGTGAGGCTTACCTATGATTGCCAGACCAAACACGCAAACCCACAGGGACCAGGTGTATGTTTTTCCGTGACTGTGTGGCTGCACTCTCTTCACAAACCACCACCGCAGCCCTCAACGCCTCAAATGACTGCTCGATCGCGGCGCCGGATCCCCTACACCGTGGAAGATAAGGTATGTCCACTGCGGCTGCTGACGTTGGACTGTCACAGGTTGATGTAGTTGGCAAGAAGCAGCACGAAGAGACACTTGATTCGAGGTTGTGGGTGGCATGCCACCGATCTCTAGTGAGACTCCTACGACCTCGCACAGTTCCTATTCTCAACCCAGCTGCCTGTCTCAGAATAGCTTCTCACGTGGTGAGCGGGAACAACATCCAGGCTCTCCAGTACCAGTTCGCGGAACATGGGCAATCTCCGGAGTGCAACCTGCGACACTTCGTCGGAAGTCAAGAGGTCTCTCGAGGCCACTTTGCCGGGCTCGAGCAGCGCGAAAGTGGAATTGTCGTGTATAACGATGCACAAGTCTCGAAGCTGTGGCAGAGTGTGGACCCCATGAGAGGCGTAATCTTCGACAGTCAATTTGGCAACGAATGCCGCCAGTATGCCTTCCGGCCTTGAGCGGGATAGCCAACCCGAGCATTCGACATGTGCATCATCGTGTCCAATGTTCTTGCTTTTCAAGCGATAATCGAAGACCTGGTTGCGGACCCACGCCTTGGCAGCTATGACAAAGAACCGCTTATTGATCATAAAATCGGCCACCTTGTGCACCAGAAAAGAGCGAACGTTGTGACCCGGCCGCGACAGATAGCGCCGCGCCTCATCACGACTCCAGTGCGCCTTTGGGCGGTACGATGGTATGTTCTCGGCCGGGTAGGCGAGGTCGAAAACAATGTCTTGCAGTTCTCGCGGCAAAGCGAAGAGTCGGCAGCATGGTTCCGGAGCGCTCGCTGGTCTGTGTAGCAGCTGAGAGAGATGTGAGGCCATGTTGTAGAGCTCGATTTGAAACAGGTCCGGCGGGTGGTAGCGGCGTGGTCAGATCGTGCTGTGTCACGATGAATAGTGTTGTGCTGCGTAATGTGACTCCGCTATGCTGAGTGAGTAGGTGTCAGCAGTCTTGGATGCTCAATCGTGTAGCGGAACAGGCGTTGCCTTCAGAGGAAGGGCCGCTGTAAATAATCGTTTTCGCCAAGTGACTACGTACACGAGGTCTCGCCGGACCAGAAGGAGCGTATTACGCAGTAGGAGCCACCAGCATGCGAACACCAACCTTACTCGTGCACTTGTAATAACCAACGGCCGTCCCTCCGCCTTTAATACCTCCCGACCACCAAAGGCATGTTGTTCAGGTTAACCCACAAGCGCCAGGTTTTCTACATTCCCACCCATCGCTTTGAACAGGCTGATCATCAAGTCTTCTGGCATCGGTAGCACCATCCCGAAAATTATCAGCATGATAGCGAGACCGAAGTAGATAGCGCCGTACAAGACACCCAGAAAGAACGTTTTCCAGCCTTTCTTGGAAGGCGTATCCGTTTCAGTATGGTTCTCCACGCCACTGCCCGAGAAGCGCGGCCGTAGCTTTGCATCCCGGACCCACGCAATCAACTCCTGGCCGTGCGAGTTGAGTATTGCGCTCAAAGCTTCGGCGGTCTCTGGGACCTGGCTGTCGTCAAGTATCTGGGTACGCTGAGCCGGCCTCGAGCCACGCGGCGACATCGGCGAGAGTGGCAGCTGAGTGTCGAGCGTGGTTGCGCGCGCCGACTCGGTCTGCTGCCGAGATGGTCCTGTGCCGTTCCTACCCAGCACCGGCGCCCGGGAGGTGATCTCGTACATTCGACCAATGCCCGGCCCTCGAAACTTCAGTCTGACCACCAAGCTTTGCTTCAATTCCCTGCTCACAATGGTGGGGCCGTCTTTGGTGTGAATACCGTGGTCCTGTCCTTCCGACAAAAGCTTCCGCACATTCGCAATGTTCTCCGTCAATATCCCCATTTCTTCCGTACTCAGACTTGCAATGGATTGTCGCAGCCTCAACTCCAGCTCCAAGCTCGATCCTATCATCGCCGAGTCGTGCTTGCTGATCGACAGATTGTCAGTCGCTGTTGGCTGCTCCCCATCGTCACCCCTGCCCTTGTTGACAGCTTCCTCGACCACTGCACCGGAATTCACTTCCATGACACCACTATCCGACATCTGAGCATCTCCGGACTGTCTCGGCGAGATCTCGCTCAGAGAAGGAGCTTCGGGTGCGTCGCGCGCCGTTGATGTATCATCGTGTGGTCTTCTGTGTCTCCAGACACCTTTACCCAGTCTCCGTCTTCCATCAGCCTGCCCAAGGCCCTGCGCCACACCGGGACTCTCTGGCTTCTGGGTTGAGAGTTAGTGGTGATCAATGTGAGCTGTATATCTGTTGGACCACGTGCGCATTATTGCACGTTCTGTCACCGTCAGCGGCAAGACCTCCAAAGAAACAGGAGATCCGCCATTACCGTGCAGTCCCGCCCCTTTGCTGGGACTAGAACTCTCTATAGCATCCTCAGAAAGCGCAACATCGATGACCAAGTCGTTGCGAGCCGTTTTTGTGTTGTGCTTGGCGCCGCTCGTTGTCAGTGTGTCCCCAGAATATGCACGGTCGGTTGTCTTGCTCTTTGGCTCTAATGCGAGGCTGTCATCGTCGTCAGCTCTCCGGCCGGCGCCCCCACTTGCAGATGTGCCATCGAGTCCGCCAGATCCGTTGTAGGATGGGAGAAGTTGCCCTTTTGGGCGAGTATTTCGACAGCCATCGGTGGGGTCATACCGCACGGCAGAGTTGAGGTAGATCCCATGCGGCTCCTGACTTTGAGTGCAACCAGCTCCTTCTCCGTGTGCTGTCAGCCTACCATGTCCCAGAATGCGTTGCTTTCGAAGATAGGTCTCGAGGTTCGCGACATTGCTCTTCCACGCAGTCGTGGTTTTCACCCCGCCCATCGAGACTTCTCCCGCTTCCAGCCTTACCCTCACCTCTCTGGATAGCTGACCGAGAAAGTAGAGGTGGCGGTCCGCGACTTGCTGGAAATGTTTCTCACTCAGTTCATCCTCCCACACAAGCACCTCGTCTTCGATGCATAGGAACATCGACCCGGGCACCAAGAGCGTGAGCGAGCGCAGACTTGCGGCTTCCAAAACATCGTAGAGACCAATTCTATCAGTCGTGATAGTCTTCGCGAATGCTGGAATGATACCCTCCATGCTGCGACAAAAAGGTTGAGAGAAGCTGATGCTCTTTTTGAAGTCTTGATTGCCAGTCCAGGCCTTCGCAGCGGCGATGAAGAACGCTTTCGATACGAGGAACGTATCAACCAGAGGCCTCGGGAATGGCTTCTTCGTGTAGTTTCTGCGGGCCTCGCGCCATTCAATTGCTTCTCGAGTGTTCCATTCGGAACGATGTATATATGCGACATCTACCTGGGGGTAGGCAAGGTCGAAGATGATGTCTTGCAGTTCTTGTGGCAGCGTGAACAAGGAGGGTGGTGCGGTGTCTGCTGTCGATCCGTTCGAAGCATGCGGAGAAACCGGCTCAAGTCCGGTCACGTATCCAGCAGGCGTGCGAAGCGCTTGACAATCTCGTGGACTGTCGACACTTCGTGCGTCGTTGGCCATCATCGGTGGACAGGGAGACTGAGAAATGGCGCTGTGAGAATCTTGGGGTGCAGTTGGCGGAAGTGATCGAGCGCAGTCTGCCGTCGGCGGACTCGGGAAAGGCCGAGCGTACTTGCGCCGGCGCTGCTTCCTCCCAGCAGGAGCACTGAATGTGGGTTTGCGATACTTGATTGGCGGGCAATCATCCTCAGAGTCAGACACAGGCTGGCATACTGGGCAAGCCTGTGAACGATGAGTGAAGCACCGTCGGCAGATGCTCGAGCCACAACAAGGCAGCTTCACCGCATCTTTCAAAGCGAGCGTGTTGCACCTGTTGCAACGAAGTTGGGGAGAGATCGTTTCCACAGCGACGGAGTCGACGGGCTTGATGGCCGCGGCGCTGGGCGTAGCCATACCGGCGAGGAGGGTGTGAAGGTGTGCTTGATTATATTTAGCGCCAGCTGTGGGCAGACCAAAAGTCCTACCGCCCTACCTGTAGAGGTCGTGTTGGAGCAGGAGTGCGTCGCCACTCTCGAGATCCGTTTGGCGGCCGGCCGTGTATCAACGTGACCGGAGGGATATGGTGACCTTCAACTGTGTTTCCGCCATATTGTCGTACGCGAGAAGAATGGGAAGATGTTGTCCACGTTCGTGCTCGTGTGCGAAATTAAGATGCGGCGGCGAAATTGAGACTGTTTATTGCGGCAAGTGCACAGACCACCGTGTCTCATACCCGAGAGCAACCGTCCGCCAAGACGTCACCGGTAAGCTTCTCCGACCTATTCACTCGCAGTCACGCAAGAATTTCGACACTTCTGAACTGGTGCAGGCCCTCTAGCCTCAGCAAGCTTCCCGTCTTCGGCACCCTCCTGAGTAATAGCCGTACCGCTCTGGAAGGCTGGGCGTGAGCTTGCGTCAGACTGTCCTTGCACAGCGTCTCACACCCGGGGCTTTCCGGCAGATCCGTACATAGCCGAGTGTTCCAGCTGAAGGTCCGAGCCGAAGAAGGCGGGTGCATGTAGTTGCTGGATATGATCTCGGGCGGGCATCTCAGGGCCATCATTTGCTCCCGAGGGAGCGTAGGCTACTCCAGCGTGCTGTCAGCCTGTTGAAGCGGCGAGACGTGAGCGATCGGGGATGCCTGCGTTAACCGAAGGAGTAGACGGCCTCTCCTGAGTCCACAACGACCGCGGTTTCCAACGCTGCTCTCGAGTCCCGTATGCGGCGATCTTCGACGGATTGCGTGGCTAGACCGTCGAGAATCGTATCGAAGTAGCGTTGCACACACGAGCCATGGGCGTCGTCGGAGTGAACAGCTTGTCTTGTAATGAAATATTGCAGGTCGCGGGCACCTGGGCTGAGAGGGAACAAATACAAGATACATCCCAGCGCTCCACTGTTACTGTACAGCCTGAGAAGCGCTCGTATTCGGCGCTCGCTACGCCTCAAACGCCCGCTTCCCACGGCACGCATCGCATAAAAGAAGAGACCCAATGCAACGACCACCACTGAAGCTCAACATCCTACAAAGTCCGCCCCACCCCCCTACCTCCACCTCACCGGAAGCCGCCGTACCCAGTCGCTTGTGGCATGATCCCGTTCGTCTGGCCGTACGGCGCCGGACTCCCCGTCTGCATCGGCGGCCCCTGCGTCAGCATCAACCGACTCTGCCCCAAGATCGGCCCGGCATCCTCCTCCTTCTTCCTCTCCTCCTTCTCCCGCGCCTTGCGCTCCTCGTTGTCCCGCTTCAGCTCTGCAATCGTGGTAGCCTGTTGCGACAGGTAATTGATCATGAACGGCATCGTGAAGTCCTGCAGGCCGTGCCGCCACGAGATCTCCATGACGGTGGGCAGGGAGATGATGTCGTAGCAGGCGTAGAGCATGCCGACGTAGCACTCTTTGCTGCCGATGTCGACGAACTGCGTATCGAGATGGTCAGTACGGCACTTTCCAATATGTCCATCATACACGAGATCAGACTTACGTATCGAAGCAGCTCCTCCACAACCTCGCCCTTCCCACTCATGGCCGCCGTCTCAATCGCATCCTTGTACAACTTGTCCTGCTTCGACAGCGCAATACTCTTGTCCCACCGCTTGTTCTTCCGGTAGATATTCGCCGCAATCTGCCGGAAGAACACGAGATCGTGCTTCTCCAACCGCTGCGCAAGCGCCACCGCCTCGTAGTTGTCGAAGTTCTCGACACTATCCCGCAGCTGCTTTTGGTCCTCTTCCTCGATCAGCAGGTCGTTGATCGCATCGTTGACCGCGCGCTTGTTCTGTGACTGCACGTTAAGCAGGAAAGGCTTGATGAGCGGGATATTGTCCGACTTCTCGAACATCCTCACCACACGGTTGACGTCGATGCGTGGCGTGAGCGCTTGCAGGAGGTCGGTGATGAGCGATGGCTGCTCCTGGAGATAGAAGTTGAGTGCCCGATAATAGATTTCGAGGTTCGAAACTTTGACGATCGTCTCCTTGAATGTCTGGTGCTCCCATGCATCGGCCGCCCGCTCCATCATAGCCAGCGCAGCGTTGTCGTACTCGTCGTAGTGGGCGTACAGGAAGACGAGCTCGGGCCAGAGGTGAGCTCCCTCGCACGCCTGGATGACCTTAGGCAAATTCATTCTTCCCCAGAACAGGCGTAGATGCTCCATGACGCGCTCCGGGTGATACTTCGTAAGCGCAACTGCCAAAGAGGTGAAAAGGCCCATGTGAGCTCGCTCGAGACCCAGGCCCGCTTCGAGGAGCGTGATAAGCTCGTCGAAATAGCCATTGCGCTCGTACTGCGTGACCAGATCCGCCAGCTCGTCCGCGTGCACGATGAGGTTGAGACCGCAGATCTGCGCAAGCCGGAACTCCTTCTTCGCCACGCATGCCTCGTTGACCTGCTTCCACACCTTGACGCTGTTGGCTTTGCGCGCACACTCCACCGCGCCCTGGTAGTCGCCAAGGTGTACGAGCGTGGTGGCGAGCTTCGCCCAGTTCGAGATGGACGTGAAGAAGATCTTGGCCGCCTCGTGGTAGCCCTCCTCGTATGCCTTGTCTCCAGACTCCTCAATGTTCGCCACATTCGTACCGCGGAGGAAGTCCTCAAGCTCGGGTAGCTGGTTCATGCGCGCAAGGCAGAAAGCAAGCCCCGTGTCCACGGCCGGCTCGCGCAGGGTCTTCCGCGCCATGCGAAGGAACTTGATCAGATCCTCGTCCTTGCCGGCGTGTGTTGCGATCTCGATGACCTCCTGGAAGTTCGACGGGTCCTGCGCACGAATGTAGCTCTCCACAGAATCGGTGACGCGGAGACCGTCCAGCTGTGCCTTGGCGACCTTGCTCCACACCGGCGACAGGTCGACCTGGTCGGCGTACTCCTGCGCCCGGTCGATGCTGACAACGTGATCCACGAGTACGTTCGTAGCCTCTGCATGCTGACCTGCCTTCTTGTAGATCAAGAACGCCTCCTCGTACATACCGACTTCAATGCATTGCTGCGCGATATCCTCCGGGCTGTACTTGTCAAGCTGCTGGATGTAGCCCGCCACACGCCCGCGGTCAGACTTTGCCGCCGTGAGCATGAGCAGGTTCTGCAGGTTTGCGTTGTCGCTGAAAGCGGATGGCTCCAGGACGATCTTCTCCAGGAGCTCGATGAGCTCCACTGGCATGTCTGCATCGATAAAGCTTTTGACCGCGATGGAGATGAGATTGGGCTCGGAGCACTCCGGCTATGATGATGTATGTCAGTAAATGCTGCATGGTAGTGATGATGACATGAAAGTGAGTGGATGGCCCGGAGCGCCGTAGGTCCAAATCGTGGCCCGCGATTCAGAAACAATATCATTGTTGTCGAAGATATGCAGCGCAGCAAAGTTGGACGCCGTCCAAAAGTCCAAGAGAGTTCGTGTGGTGACGTTGGTGAGTCGAGCTAAGAGCTCAACTCCGACGCGGCCTTGGTGACCTTGTCGATGTGCTTCTTCGTCTCATAGTGTCTGTTCAGCGTCGTCTGTGTCGGAAACGCGTGATCGCACGCGAAGCACTTGTATCTGGCTGCAGCCGTGTTGGCGGCGAAGCGAGCGTCGGCGCGTGGATCTTTGCGAACTTTGCTTACGCCTGAAAGCTTGTCGATGTGCTTCTGGGTGAGCTTGTGGATATTCAGCTCCTTGTTGTCACGGAAGGACACAACACAAGGGCCGCAGGCGAACTTCCCACTACTCTTCGCCTTGGCGCTGGACCTCTTCTTGCTCGCCTTGGTGCTCTCCGGGTCTCTGTTCGCGATGTTGCGATCCTGCCTAGCTTTCCAAGCATCGAAGTCGTTGGCTTTGAGTGACTGGTACGCCTGGGCGGCGTATGCCTTCTGCTGCGCCTTCCTCCTCGCCTCCAGTGCCACTCGCTTAGCTCCGATCTCCTCAGGGCTGAGTCCTTCTTCCTCACCCGCAACTCCTTCTGACAAAGCGCTATGAGTGCAGCAACCGAGGTAATCGAGGGCCTCGATTTCCCAAGGACAGGCGTGAGGCATGCCGTAGTCTTTAGACCTAGACTTCATAGCCCAGAGCACGATCGAGAGTACGCCTTCGATGACAAGGAAGAGGGCACGAACGGGAAATTGCTTCATGCCTGACGGAATTGGCGACCAGCAGAGAAGTCCTTTGTGGGTGATGGTATATCCGTCGTCCAAAGCGCGCGGGATGTATTTCGGCAAGCTCAACTCAGCGTCGTAGCAATAGAATCGTGACAGCACACCGCGAAGCGCGTCTGTAGCGGAGCCGATGTAAATCATGGGCCATGATCCGGACTTCTCAAGCACAAGAAGGTAAACGGCCCAGCGATTCTTGCCATCTGTCGGTAGGCTTTTGAAGTAGGCGATAGATGGTGGAGTGGGGCTTTTGACGACGTCCAGAAGACCGTCGGCGAAGGCGAGGAGCGAGTCTGACATGAGCTGTGCCAGTGCATCTTGGGTATAGAGGATCACAGCGAAGACCGGGTTCTTCAAGTTGACAGGCGTCGCAGCGAGGAAGCTCCAGATCAGCCACAACATGTACTCGAACATGGGATCCATTGTGACCGCTGCTAACACGGCCCGTGTTCCAGTAGTGCTAGCAATCAATGAGGTTGATTACCGGATCGTGGGCTACGATTGGACGTCGTCCAAGATGTCATCGGCGTAGGTGGCGCTACCGATGCGACTTGGTCACCCGGATTGGACGGCGTCCAAATGTATGGCGGACCGTGGTAGATCTACCACCGTCGTACTGGCGGACTTGCCAGAGAGCAGGGTCGGCGTGAGTAGCGCTACCGGAGTCGCAGAAGCAGGTGGGCGTGATTAGCGCTAATGACGTCCTGCAGGTGGGCGGTGGCGGTGGTCGCGAGTAGTGCTACCAGCGTGGTGGTGCGGTGTGGTGACAACGGCGAAGGTAGCGTCGACGTGGTTAGGCCTAACGGTCGAATACACGAAAAGTGAGGTGTGCAGTGAGGTGTGTCGCGCTATGTCCGCGCCATTGGCCAGGCAGCTAGGCAGTGAGGCCATCCAGGGAAGGAACGCGTCCACATCCAGAAGGGCTCCTTCCAGCATCCAGTCTCCGCGCAAGTATACGTGCACGATGAAATTCAAGAAAAGGGAGTACTCACCACAGCAGTCGAGATCACCTGGTCCACCAACGACCTCCTATGTATGTTATTGTCCGACAAAACATACGACCAGATTTCGGCATCAGCCCTCTCCACCAAGTACCGCGCTTGCGCTTTGAACATCCCATTCTCGTTCGTGATGTGGATGAGCTCCAAATCATTGTGGCCTTTGCGGTACGCAATGTATGCCAAATTTGGGTCGCGAGCGGCGCAATGCCGCCCGACAACTAGAGTGTCGTACAAGTCGTTCTCCTGGAGGAATTTGTCGGGCGAATTGTTCGTGTCGATGTAGATCTTGGCCAATGCGTCGTAGATAGCGGGCTGCGTGTTGCCGGCGGCCAGCGTGGACTCGAGGAAAGGCAGGAGGAGCTTGAGGCGGTTGCGCGACTCGACCTCGGACACGAGCTCATCGATCGGTATCGACTGCGCCGAGACGGAGTTGAGCAGGCCCTTGATGATGTTCTCGTCGCAGTCGACGTCCAGCAGTCCGCCGATGACCGCCGGTGTTCGTGCTGGGTTGACCCGCTGTACGTACACCTCGATCGACTTGAACTGCTGGTTCTTGTACAGGTACAGCACCAGGTCGTGGATCAGGTTGAAGCGGTCGCAGACGATGATCAGCGGGAGCTGCTCCGTAAGCTTCTGCTCCTTGAGGAAGTTTACCACCTTGGTTGGGTCAAAGAAGGCTAATTTGGTGATTGTATCAGT
>NAJQ01000507.1:0-21706 GCA_005059865.1 Friedmanniomyces simplex
AGAGGAGAGAGAGCTGTTGTCAGAGCCTCCAGCGGAGCTGACGCTCAGTCTGTCTTCCACTCGTCGCTTGACGGAGGCTGTGGCCGTTTGCAGCTCTTTCTCAATCTTGCGAGCCGAGCGCTGGCTGAGATCGTACTCGTTGCGGGTGTGCAACATGAGTAGTCTCCGTACGTCGTCGCCCGGGATGCCTTCAAGACGGTAATTGAGGTCACCGGCCCAGAAAGCGAAGTCCTCCTCTCCAATTTGCTCGCCAGTCGTCTGAAGGAGGTCCATCGAATCTGCAATTGGGTCAAAGCGCGTTCGACTGATGATCTGACTAGCGTCCCAATTGCGACGTTCAAGCGCCGCATTGTCCGCTCCGGCTGATAGATGGCAACTGATGAAGACCAAGCGGGTCGTTTCGCCGAGCACTATACGTGCCGTCACGGCACCTTTGTTGCCCATATAGCCTGCTATGCCCGTTCCTACACTCGTTGTGCTAACCGAGCGGACATCTTTGCCGACCTCTGGAGAGGCGTAGATGAGCAGTAGCATCCCAATAAGCTGCTGCTCGGCGACCAGCGCATATCCAGCGGGCAAAGCGGCGAGCATAGCGGCCTTCCATTTCGCGGCAACACTGGGATCGGTGTAGGGTCGCAGAGCCTCGGCCACAGAGTTGACATCCACTACCTCCTGCAAGCACAACACATACAGCCCTATGTCCTCGCCACCCGGTAGGGACCCCGGATCACCTTTGGGAAGAGTCGACTGCTTCTTCGCGTAACGCGCCTCTTGCGCCGCTACATCCTCTCTCTCCTCCATACGGCTGTGCCCTGACTGCGCCGACCCATGACTATCTCCAGTTCGGTGATCCCGCAGGCTCAACCCGTCCAGCTCCTCCGTCACACCCTTCCCTTGCACGAACCACCCGCCCACATCCTTCTCCGCTCCTTTATACGCCGCGACGTTCCAGCTGCCGATCTTGATACGCACGTGCTTAGGGCGAACGTACTCGGCTCTTCGGGCGTGGATCGCCTGGGAGAGGCTGACGTAGTTAGACTCGACATTCTGTTCATCCAGTGGTAGTGATGCTGTGAAAGGGTTCGGAAAGGCGCCGGGGACGTCTTGCATCAAGCTGCTGGCGCTCAGGGTGCTGGCAGTGCTGTTCGGGCGTGCTCGCGTGCCTGCCATTTCTAGATCGTGTTATTGGTGGTTGAAGTTGTGTTGGAGCAGCATTGTGGAAGAAGCTACGGCGAGCTCCATGAATGGTTGCTAAGCGGTACACACACGGGACGGGACAAGCATATTCACAGCTGACTGCTGGTCTAGACCTGTTCCTGTTCTTTGGCCGTCGTCGTCGTCGTCACTGCGAGATGTCATTGCGGAGGATCTGCATGCCAAGCGACTGCGGCTCACGGCCCGCATTTGAGGCTGGAGCTTGAGGCTGAAGCTTGACTTGCATCACGTTCGGTACCGAGCTTTCACTGCCAACGATTCGTGTACATACACCTTCAACACTTATATCGCTCAACAAGGCGACCACTTCATCATCATGCCACTCAAACGCCGCTCTCGACCTTCCCAACTTTACCCCCAACCCATCGTCGACTCCGACCCCGAAACCGATATCCCCACCGAACCTCCCACCCTCGCTCCCCCACCCCAGCGCAGCAACACCGAGCTTAACCTCACCGTCCTGCGCCGCTACGTCCCCACCATCTCCCGCATCCTTTCCATTGCCCCCTTCGCCGTCATCTACACTTTCTCTGCCGAAACTCAGGCGTGGGAGAAATGCGGTATAGAAGGCACGCTGTTCGTCTGCCAGCTCGAAGGTCTGGGGAGGTATAGGGCCATGATCTTGAACCGGAAGGGCCTGGACAACTTCACGACCGATCTGTTGAACGCGGACGATGTGGAGGTTACGGAGAAATACGTTATATTGCAGGCTATGGGAGAGGAAGGGACGCCGGTGATTTATGGGATCTGGATCTTTGAGGACGGTGGAAGTGAAGGAATCACGAGCACGAGGGAGATGGTGGCACAGATGATCGTGAGCTGTGCTATGCAAGCGCAGAATGCGCGAGAAGCTATGGCAGAGGCGAGCGGTGATGCGAATGGGCAGAACGAAGAGGATGAGGACTACGGCATGGATGGAACGACGCAGATGCAGGAGCAGATGGACGAGGAGGAAGCTGTCTCGCAGCAAGCTGGGCACACGTTGGATCTCTTACAGCTGTTCGGCAGTAAGGCTGCGGGTCACAGTCGCGCTGATGCGTTGGGGACTGCTGTGGGCACACAACCACCACTGGACGTCGCTCAACCTACACGCTTCATGCCGTCGGCAGACACCGAGTTCTTCCGTAAATTACAAGGCCCAGTGGTAGCACAGCAACAAGCCCAACCGCCACAGCCGAGACGGCAGAATGCTCTGCTTGACCTCTTCAAGAAGTGAGCACTAGGTGAGATGCTCCCACCGAGCTCTGTCACGGTCGCTCCTGACGCGAACGTCGCGAACGCGAGTAGCATTGCCTCATGGAGTCAGAAACTTGCCAGTGTACAACACCGCGCAGTAATACATATCTACAAGGCCGCTCACGACCCTCTCTACGATTCAACTGCCGAGGCAGGCCCCTCGCCAACAAATCCTGCTTACTCCTCCGGCGCCCTGGCTCTGAGTCGGCAGTGTCTTGTCCAACTTCATCGAAAACGCACTACCATCGCCCATCGCGCTGACCAGCAAGTCAAGATTCTCACCACTGCTCTCCTCGGCATACTCCGCTACTGTCAGATCACGGCACCTTTCCATAAATGGTACGCTATTATCGAGCGTCGTCGGCTTCCCAAACACGAAGCTGACCTATATTAGATATGCATAGCGCGCGAAATCAAGAGCTCTGGTTTTCCTCCCAGCGAGATCGAGCGACCGAGGAATATGAGTCTACGCGGTGATGGTCCCGAGAATGAGCACGACACCCTACTCAAGGTCACCCAAGCGCTGGAGTCGTCGCCTTCCGTGTCGTTCTCCTTCCTTGCGACGGCGGTACCACTCGAGCCAAGAGGCGCAAAATTCGGTAGGTCTGGAATTGGGAAGCCTGTGAAGGAGCGCTTGACGACTTGTCCTGGTGCAGGACGTGGAATCGTTCCTCCTCCAGGCACACTACAGAATAAAGACTGTGCTGTTATAGACAGCCTTTAGGCAGATTAAGCGAGCAGATGAATGTAGAGCAACGACACAATTCCCCACTGAGTCTACCACTCAGGTGAATTATGGACTGAAGACGTGAAGTGTACCTGGCGAAGCGGAGTGACTTCCGCATTGGGCCGCCCCGCCTTATATGCAGAGTTTAGTCGCCTACGTGACTTGCCATTGTTCACTTCACACGAGCACGCCATAGATTGACGCTTATTGCCCAATAACTCAATAATGAACGTCGATCGAACATATTGCACCCAGGCAACAAGTCTGCACCAAAATGGCTGAGATTGAGTGTCCGTTCTGCCGCGTCACAAGCACGGAACCGCTCGTGATTCAGGCTCATATCGAAGAGAACCATGCCGAGAACTCTACGACCATCAATTATGATGCAGCGCTGGCGAAGCAGTTCTCCCTGTCACGCGCGACCGAGAGCGCGGCGCGTCCTGCCAGCGAAGATGACGTTCACTGGACGAAGTGCACGCGTCCCGGGTGCGGCGAGTACGTGCTGATATCAGACATCGACGAGCATCTAGAAGTCCATGCTTCTTTGGAGTTCTCGGACACAGGGCCATCGAACATCCATAAACGGAGTGCGTTACACAGCAAGTCTACTGCCGCACGCCAAGCCAAGATCAAGGAGTCTCAGACCTCGCGACCCGATCATCACGGGCGAAAGTCGGGTCCAACACTGCTGGAATACTTCTCGGGCAATTCGCATCATGGTCGACCACCACCGCAGCGCACTAAACCAGCGGCATTACCACTAGGCAGACTAGGCAAGCGCGAGCTCGGCCCTCATGCCTTCGAGAAGCAGATGCCGGACTATGTCAGGCGTCACTTACTGAACGACGCCTTGCCGCACCAGGTCAACAAGCTCGACCGAAATGGTAAGCTGGCCCAGGAGACTGTCGTCGATAACGAGACATCCGGCATCATTCCTATGCTTGCTTGTCTCTGCGCGAAAGATGAAGATGTGGAGGCAACATACCTGTGCCACCCAAGCGTCAAACACATCAACAAGCTCCGATGCGATGGCAACTTCTGCGGCTACTGGAACGTGCAGATGGTGCTTTCATACCGGCAAGCAACGGGTGCGCTGCCTGCCATGCGACAAACGCCCAACATCCTGCAGATCCAGGATACCATTGAGCAAGCCTGGAGCAACGACATCCTCTCGCACGGCCGCACAGAAACCGGGGGTGTCCGCGGAACCCGGAAGTGGATCGGGACGAGCGAGGCCGCGGCGTACTTCACCCAACTCGGCGTAAGTGTCGAAGCATGCGCTTTCGAAGATCAGGAGCTCGAACTCGCGGCCGTCGCACTCCTCGACCACATAGAAGCCTACTTCATCGGCGGCCTTGAGAATGCGGACCAGCGCGGTACTTCGCACGTCACGCAGCTGGCGCCCATCTACTTCCAGCGCCTTGGTCACTCGATGACGATCGTCGGCTTGCAGAGAAGCAAGGATGGTTCGAGAGAGCTGTTGCTGTTCGATCCATCGTTTGAGACCTCTGTTGCTATGCGGGCATTGCTGGCCGGGAAGCGTTCGCGTGCGCACCTGGAGAATCTGCTTAAGCCGTATCGACGCTCTGATCAGTCGCTGGCGAGGTGGGAGGAGTTTGAGATTGTGGTGCCTCGTGCAGCCGGGTTGGGATGAAGCACAACCTCGATAAGCGAATAGTACACACAAGGCTAGCAGGGATTAGAATGGGTGCAGAGCGATTGATTTTTGTTTACAGCGGTGAGTCCACAATGTGCTCTCAGCAACAATCCTTGCTTGTCGGCAGTCTGAGTCTACACGCTCACGCCAATTAGTCTTCCATCCCCCTTGCAAAAATATCACGCCTCACTCTGCCTCAAGTAGCCTTGCTCTGCAGCATGACGCTCAGGCTCGTGCGCCGCCTGGACGTCCCACCATCCGGCAACGATTGAAGAGGAGGCAGGATGGAAAATGTCTGGAAGATGAATTCTGCAGACGGCGTGCGACAAGAATCGATGCGTAGAACCAGGCCGATTACGGAAGTGCCTCCAAGGACCCGCTCTGCGCAACATGTCAGACTCCCCCCGGGTGCGGTCCACTCGCGATGCTCTGGGCTGACTTGGTGCAGGTGGATGAACAGCGCAGGTCATCTGTTCTTCAGAATGGACTTTTTTCGACTATCCGCATTCACTGGTCACTTTTGCTTCGTCAACGCACTCATCGATCGACATCAGTCACCCCATCTAGAGCCCTCCTGCCTTAACAAAGACTTCACAATACGTCCACGCTGTCTCCATAGCCATGAGCGCAGTCAGTAGGACGTTATTATCGATGCCCAGGACGTCCACCGCCCCTGCGCTTCCAATAGCCGGCACCGGACGAAACCGGGACTGAATGAGCGAGCTGTCAGTATACAATCTGATGGGGAGGAGCGATGTGCGAAAGCACCGAACGCTACCGAACGGACGGAGTCCGGAGCAGCCTCAAGCGTGACAATCTTGTGAGTCACGGCCCGAACATGGCGACGGGCAGGGTCTTGGAGGAAGGATGGGATGGGTGCTTTTGCCGAGAGTGTCAATGGTCCTCAAGAGAGAGAGACTCGGTATTATTTTACGATGCCGCAGCCCGGGGTTAAGACGCTGTAACAGGCCTCCTCACGGTCGTAATTGGCTTTGTTGCTCGACGCCCGAGTGTCACACTGAGACGATACAATCTTCGGCGAGTTGAAAGGCCTGCTCCAGACAAGCAAACACAATTACACAACTGCTATTCATACACTGTCTTCGTGGAAGGGAGGACCGGTCGCGTTCGTTGCCAACTGATCCATAAAATAGCAGGGCGTGTAGCAAACTAGGTCCCTTCTACCAGATCATGCAGCAAACTGGATCCCTTCAGATCTTCTTCGTGTCGCTGCTCACACCCATTTCGACCATCTTCGCATCAGCCTTCTTTCGCCATTCCGACAGCTTGCCCATGAATCCATCGTCTCCGGTCTTGTTTGGCTGGTGGTCCCACTCCTCCTCATGATGCTCAATGTTGCCATTCGAGTCCAACTTCAGCGTGACCTTGCTGTTGAGCGTCTTCTCAGGCGTCTTGCCACCCTTGAAGACGTAGTGCTGCGTCAGGTTCAGCACAATGGAGTTCGGCTGCTTCGGGTCGTCGAGGACTTCGAGAGTCTTGGTGTCGGAGCGCTCAAACAGCTTGGGCATGCCGTTGAACTGGCTCTTGATGCTCTCGAGGCCTTTGGCGATTGACACCGGGTCGTGGAAGACGGCGTCTTGGCGGTAGTGGGAGTAGGCTTGCTCTGAAGGACGGCATTGGTAGAGAGCGACGACCTCGTCGATGATGGTCTGCTCCTTCGAGCTCGGCTGGCGGGTTTGCATGGTGGAAATTGCGCGTCTGCTGATGTTGGTCGCGGCTCGGGGAAGTCTGCTTAGCATTGAAGTTGATGGATGGAAGGGAGAGCTTTCATGTGGTTATGAAGTGTTGCACCTTCTCGCCCCGATGTACCTGTCCATTACAGAGCTATGACGCTTACATGTCGACATGAAGTTGGGCACCTCGCGGGCTGATGAGAATCACCTCTCGAGCAGCGGTGGTCAGTGACTGTTTGCGCGATCCACAACTCGTTCGCGCGAGTAGTGTCTAAGCATACATGTGCGTGGTGGTGACTTGGAAGAGATGGCACAACCGAATTTGAGACGCCATGGTCGCCCGGAGAACAGAGCTTTCTTTCCATCTCCCGTTACATGGGCAGTATGTTTACACGATCCCTTCGTCAATCGTCAAGCACCAACAAGACACACCTTAGTAATGAACACAACGGGGCCCCCGACCGTCAAGTTTCGCAACCAGCCGCGGGCACGAGTTCCGTTCGTCAGTCAGCACGCTGCGTCGACGGAACGCCTTGCTATTACTGCAGGCGCACTTCCGCTTCCGCTTTCCGTGACGTTTCGCCGCCATCCGAGACGACCAACCAGACGACCTATCTCGCTTCAGCACAGCCTTGTGAAATTGAAGCCTACAAAGGCAGAATCACGTGCGGTGCGGCCAGCAGTGGACGAAAGACGGCCAAGCCGGTTCATGCGCCGTGAGGCTGTGCAAGCACTGCCTAGCCACGGAAGTATGTCAGATGACATGCTTGGGTGGTAGGTTGACTTCATCATCTTATGCTTTTGTACATATAGCCTGCTCAATCGTCGTAAACGTCCGGCGGTCTGATTGTTGAACGGCGAACAACCACGCCCGAACTATCAGCAACCCGTCAAGGGCACAGTCATTCTCGCATACTCCCACCCAACCGAGCAACGTCACCATGTCGCGAAAGATCCTATGGATAGTAGCGATACCTATCGTCATCGTCGTCCTCCTCCTGGTTGGCTGCCTCAGCGTACCACTCCGGCGTCGCCTTGCCACTCGCCGAACGTCTCAGAATCTGCCCTACACCGAACCCGATGCAAGGAAGTGGCCTGGTAGCAGCAGTGGCGGGTCTCAAGAACCACCGCCGCCATACCAGGCCCCCACCTCCACACCGCCATATCTGCTAGCCACGCATCAACAACACACGCTCTAGTAGTGTCGCTGTTACCGTGTTCAACAGCGCCGCGTATGCTCCGTGGCTGCCATTGACGATCCCGGGACGACATTCCCAGAGCCACGCGCTTGGACACCACTCTCCGCCGCGCTGTAATACGCTATCAACCACCCGTTCGGACACCTATTTATCGCCGTTGGGGTTGATGGCTAGGTTACAAGGTCGATGGTGCTCACCGACCACGAGGTGGTGGGGCTTCAGATTGGGGTTCCGGCCTGGACTACGAGACAGACTAGTTGCGCAGGATGGTAGACGAAGGAACGGGGAGAGATCGGGCTGTGTTTAGTCTGGATGGGTGAAGGTACCCACGTCCCGACCCGAGTCGCAGTGGTGGAGGAAAGAAAGCCGGGTGGGACCGTCAACGAGACGATGGTGGAACTTGTAATGTTGGTGGATCGAGGAGTGAACGATATTGTGCTACGGCATTCAGCTTTGATAAATACTTGACGCGTGTGTACTCAGTGCCACCGCAAGGTACTCCAATATGTTCGTCCATGATCCTACAGCTCTCGTGCTGTTAAGATCCCACCTCGTGCCCTTGGTGGCTTGACGTTCTGATTGTCGCCTCAGGCACCGCCAAGACTCGCTAGCGTCCTCCCACAGCGAGCGCTCGGAAGCGGAGGAAAATCACCAACACACGACATCGATCATATTGCCGCCGTCACCACCAGTCTCTACCTTTCCCCAATACAGCCGCAATCATGGCCGTAGGAAAGAATAAGAGATTGTCAAAGGGCAAGAAGGGCTTGAAGAAGCGAACGGACCCATTCGCGCGCAAGGACTGGTTCTCCATCAAAGCCCCCTCCACCTTCAACATCCGGGAGTACGTCTTCACCATACACATCATGAGTCGGACACGGCGAGCGAAGGATACTAACGCGCTACTTCAGTGTCGGCAAGACGCTTGTGAACCGCTCCACCGGTCTCAAGAACGCAAACGACGCCCTCAAGGGCCGCATCTTCGAAGTCTCCCTCGCCGATCTCCAGAAAGATGAGGACCATGCGTTCCGCAAGGTCAAGCTACGCGTGGATGAGGTCCAGGGCAAGAACTGCCTCACCAACTTCCACGGCCTCGACTTCACCTCCGACAAGCTCCGCTCGCTCGTTCGCAAGTGGCAGACTCTGATTGAGGCCAACGTGGTGGTCAAGACGACGGATGACTACCTGCTGCGCCTGTTCTGCATTGCGTTCACCAAGAGGCGGCCGAATCAGATCAAGAAGACGACATACGCGCGGAGTTCGCAGATTCGGGCAATCAGGAAGAAGATGACGGACATCATGTCGAGGGAGGCGTCGGCATGCACGCTGAGCCAGCTGACGACGAAGCTGATCCCGGAAGTGATCGGGCGGGAGATTGAGAAGAGCACGCAGGGTATCTACCCGTTGCAGAACGTACGCTACTTCACAGAGCTGGACAAAGGGTAGGAGACATGACAGGCTAACGTGCCGCTACAGGTCCACGTCCGCAAGGTCAAGCTGCTCAAGCAGCCCAAGTTCGACCTCGGCAACTTGCTGTCGCTGCACGGCGAGTCCAGCACCGACGATTCCGGCCAGAAGGTCGAGAACCGGGACTTCAAGGAGCCGGAGATCCAGGAGAGCGTGTAAGCGGGCGGTCAGACATGGCGGGTATCAGCTGAGCGCGATGATCTGGCAGCGTGCGGGCGTCGCGATGGTACTACGAATATAGTAGCGCCGGCAAGAGTGCTGCGTCGTATTGCTTCATAGCGCCGCAAACACGTCGAAAGCATCGGCGAGTGACGAGCCACATATCGATTTGGTCCAAGCTTGCCGCCTGCCGTCCCCTCGAGATTTCAAGCGGCAGCTCAGTGGCAGTGTGTGTTGTATGCATTCTCCTGCTCTGGGGTTGAGCTTCGGTCGTGTAATGGTGACTCTTCTTCGCTTGCTACAGCCCTCGTCGAGGACATCGCCTCCCGTCGCACCCAAATATTTCCAGTGCAGCCACCACGTCTTAGCTATGCGGCGCCCATTACGCACCCTGAGTAGATATCAACAAATCTCAAGCGAGAAGCCTCGATATTCGAAGATCGCTCATTGGCAACACCATCTCTTCCGTTGCGTCCCTCCGATCACCAACACTACATCACCACATCAAACAACCACACCACACTACGTGTCATACCCAAAATGGCGCCCAAAGAACTGAACTTCATAACAGGCAACAACAACAAGCTGGCCGAAGTGCAAGCCATCCTGTCTGCCACCAATGTGCAGGTGCAGTCGCAAGCCATGGACCTGCCAGAGCTACAGGGCACGATCGAGGACATCTCTACCGACAAGGCGAAGAGGGCTGCTGAGAGGGTATGTACATGTAGTCACCGGACTGAGTAGTACTTTGGGCGGGAAACGTGTTGACGGGCGAGTACAGGTTCAAGGACCCGTGCTCGTGGAAGATACATGCTTGTGCTTCAATGCTTTCGATGAGCTACCTGGGCCTTATGTGTACGTCCGCTTTGCATTGACTGACACTCTCAACCTCCTTATTAACAGCTGCTCTGCCATACCGCCTTCGCCACATGGCAATTCGCTCGAGATTCGCGATCTCGCGGAATGCACAACTAACGGACGTGTCCGCATGGTAGGAAGTGGTTCCTCCAAGCCCTCGGTGTGCAGCAATTCCACAAGCTGCTCGCCGGCTTCGACGACAAATCCGCGCAGGCCGTTTGCACGTTCGCGTACTGCGAGGGACCGGGATACGAGCCGATTATTTTCCAGGGGCGGACGGATGTAAGACGCTCTGCCTTCTTTCCTGCCCTGTCGTGGCGCTGATGAGTATTGTAGGGTAAAATCGTGCCTGCAAGAGGGCCCACGGATTTTGGTGAGCTTTGCGACCCCCTTTTGTGCGATGAGGGAAGGGACTGATCTTGTTTCGTGCAGGCTGGGACGCATGTTTCGAGTACGAGGGCCAGACGTACGCGGAGATGCCGAAGGAGGAGAAGAACAAGATCTCGCATCGGGCCCGGGCATTGCAGAAGCTGGTGGAGTGGTTGAAGCAGGAGGTGTGAGGATAGGATGTGTCGTCGTAGCGTGAGCGCCATCCAGCATAGTGCAGGGTGTGATCGCCTCAACCGTGCAGAAACATCGGATCATCCTCATCCTTCTTCTCCTGCTCGCTTTGCGCCTGCATATCTCCCTTCCCGTGGTCCTTCTTCCAATTTTTTATCCACTGCTCGATCCTCTCCACATTGGAGTCGATCTCCTCTGTGCTCTCACTCCTCAGCTCGACAATCATGCCCTCATCGTACGCCTCTCTCGCCTCCTGCAACAGCACCTCCATGATCTCGCAATCCATATTCTCCTGCAGCTTCTTCTCCCCGTAACCCCTCTTCTTCAGCCTATCATAAAGCACCTTGTTCTCGCACCGTACCACGCACACCAAGTCTATCAGTCTCGGCGGGAAGAGGTCGCAAGCGTGCCAGTCAATGATCTGCCCGCCATCCTCGAGATCATTCTCGATACAGTCGAGTAGGCGGTCCTCGTCCACGATTTTGGTGTTGGGATCGTCCGGGTCGTTGGAGGATTCCCCGATATTGTGCTTCTTGACCACGTCGTTGATGTCGAGGTGGTGCAGGCCGGTGCGTTGCGCGAGCTCCTGGCAATGGGTCGTCTTGCCCACGCCAGGCGTGCCCGTGAAAACAATGTTCAAATTTCTGGTGGACATATTGACTGCTCTTGAAGCGGAGTGTATGGTGTGTTTGAAGGGTGTGAGTACGCGTCTGCAGGATCTGAGGAACATCAAAGAGGCGAAGGTGCTGCTGATGATCGGGGAAAGCTGGGCTGCTCCTTTTATATGACCTTTCGCTTTACAAACATCTCTGTTTTCGCTGCAAATTACACCAGGAAATCGCCGTATGATGTTCGCGCGGAGAGCGCTGTCACGAAGCCATGTCAATCGCATAGTCTGCAGTGCGCGCCATCCAGCCTTTACCTTACGCGCATTCTCGACCACGCAACTACCTAACGGCATCACGCTCGCCTACGACCTTCACGAGCCCCCGAATGCCTCCTCTTCTACGGCCCAGAATGCTCCTCCGATCGTCTTCATCCACGGTTTCTTCGGCAGCAAGAAGAACAACAGGAGCATGAGTAAGTACGCTCCCATGCCCAACTCTGCACCTAGCGAGCATCCACTCACACTTCAGGTAGGGTCTTTGCCCGCGAGCTGAACCGACCCGTCTACGCGATCGACACGCGCAATCATGGCGACTCCTCGCACGACCCTCGACACGACTACACGGCGCTGGCGGAGGACGTTGAGCTCTTCCTACAGGAGCACAAGCTGGAGAACAGCACCCTTATAGGCCACTCAATGGGGGCAAAGACTGCAATGACCATTGCGCTCCGCCATAAAGTGCCCATCGGCAGCCTGATACCCATCGACAACGCGCCCGTGGACGCCGCGCTCAAGAGCGACTTCGGGAAGTACGTGCAAGGCATGAAGCGCATCGAGGAGGCCAAATGCAAGAAGCAAAGCGATGCAGACGCCGTACTTGCGGACTACGAAGAAAGCCTGCCCATTCGGCAATTCCTACTCACGAACCTCGTACGCGATCCCGAGACTGGGACGCAGAAGTTCAGGATTCCGATCAAGTACCTCTCGGCCGCGCTGGACAATATGGCGGACTTCCCGTTCAAGGACCCGGAGGAGGCGAGGTATAATGGGCCTACGTTGATGGTGAGAGGGACGAAGAGCCGATATGTTGCGGACGAGATGCTGCCGACTATTGGGAGGTTCTTTCCGAGGTTCCAGTTGGCGGATATTGAGGCGGGACATTGGGTTGTGTCGGAGAAGCCGGAGGAGTTTAGGAAAGGTGAGTGGTGGCGGTGTTGGTGGTGGTTGAGAAGAGAGACCGCTGACAAGTATACAGCTGTTGTGGATTTCTTGTCTCAGGAGAGAGACTGAGGCTGCGGCCACTGGGTGCCGGGTCTCTACTTCGAGCAAACTGGGTCGGAACCTGCCTCGCCAACCAGCTCGTCTACTCTGGCGCTCACTGGGCGAGCGCCGTATCCTCGTCTTGATCCACTGCCCTCATATGACCGGACTCTTTACGTTTCCACTTCGATCCACATGCATCAGCTTCAGCTTCAACGTCGAGAGCCGTACGAAGCCTTGCCACGAGTCGTCCATTACCAACTCATCCCGACGCAGCACAACGTCCTGCTGATACTGGACAATACGCCGTGGAGCGAGTCATGACAAGAGCAGCATTTCTCCGGCGAACGTGCCAAGCCTCGCTATCTTGAGCCTCTTTGAGCCTAGCTTTCTGCAATGGAGAGCTTCGCGAAAAGAAGAGCGACCCCACTCACAAGAGCTTTACCCCACCGCCGCTCTTTCCAATGCTTTTCGTCGCCGAATAGCGTCGGCGAGCGATAGACCGCGTTAGGAAACTGCCCGGTAAGGATGGCGGAGCTGCCACTCAATTCTTTGACTTCACTTCTACTTCTCTTCCATCTCCTCACCTCGGATTGGTAGTCGTAATACAACGCACGGAAGACAACGGTCCGAGATGCGTGCCACCACCGCCGCTGTAGCGCTCAGCGCAGCCCTCCCACTCGCCTATGCGCAGACACAGAGCAATGAGACCGTCCTCGGTGTCTACATGTTCCACCGGTCAGGAAGCCTTTGCAAATGCCTTGAGAAGACTTACACTGACACCCCATCCACAGCCATGGCGACCGCACAGCCAAGAGCACGCCACCATCTAACCTCACCGACCTCGGCTACCAGGAAGTCTACACCTCCGGGCAGTACTACCGCAGCCGATACATTGCCAGCGATGCCACGTACAGGATCAACGGGATCAACGCGGACGTCGTCAAGCAGTCGCAGATCGCGGTCTCCGCGCCAGCCGACACCGTCCTACAGAACAGTGCGATGGGCTTCCTGCAATCCTTGTATCCGCCGGTAGGCAGTGGCCTTGACACCGACACTCTGAAGAATGGCACGGTGATCACGGCGCCCATGGACGGGTACCAGTTGATCCCTATCTCTTTGGTGACCTCCGGCAGTGGCAGTGAGGATAATGGCTGGCTGCAGAGTGCGAGCGGCTGCGCGCAGGCGACCATCTCGTCGAACAATTTCTTCACCAGCGCGGAGTATATGAGTCTGCTCAATAGCACGCATGGTTTGTATCAGAGCGTACTGCCGACGATCAATGGCACGTTCAATAGCAGCACTGCCACCTTCAAGAACGCCTACACGGGTAAGTGGGAGCGGCACGAACTATCGAGACTGAACGCAGCTGACCGAGCACCGCAGTCTGGGACCTCATCAACGTAGCCGAGATCCACAACGCCACCTTCGACCCAACCAACATCGTCACAAGCGACATCTTCCAGCAGCTCTCCGAGCTCTCCAACATGCACGAATGGGGCCTGGCCTACAACAGCAGCGACGAAATACGCGCCATCGCCGGCATGACGCTCGCGGCGCAGGTCCAGCAATTCCTCAACGGCACCATCACCTCGGCCGGCAAGCAGAAAATCGGCATCCAATTCGGCGCTTACGGCACCTTCTCGTCCTTCTTCGGCCTCGCCATCCCCAATATCGAGACTACGGAGCCGGCATTGATGGGCGTAGCGGACTACGCTAGCGCCCTGACGTTTGAGATGTTCACCAACTCCAGCACGGCTGTGTCGAGCAACAGCTACCCGGGCGAGGATGAGATCTACGTGCGCATGCTGTTCCACAATGGCACTACGAGCAATATCTCTGAGCCGGAGGTGTACCCCATGTTCGGATCCGGACAGGAGGTGGTCAGCTGGAACGACTTCAATGCCGGGTTGAATAAGTTCGCAGTCGGGACTACGGAGCAGTGGTGCACGGCTTGTGGCAATTTCACGGGAAGCTGCGCCGCGTACGCTCCGGCGGGTTCGAGCGGGAGCTCGTCAAACTCGCAGGCAGCTTCCGGTGGGAAAGCTGGCAACGGGCTGAGTCCGGTGGTGAACGGGGTGATTGGCGCTATGGTTACGCTGGCGGTGGTGTTGGGTCTGGAGGCGCTGGTGATGCTGCTTGGTGGCTTCCGGGTTGTGAGTAAGAAGAGGTTGGCGCAGGGTGCTGCTGGGAGTCCGTCGACGTCTGTGGGTGCGGGTGCTAAGGCATAGAGGGAGGTTCTGCTGCGTACTGAGGTATGGTGAAGAGAGAGAGAGAGAGAGAGAGAGAGAGAGAGAGAGAGTGGATGAGCAACGAATACAACGCCATCAGGACGAGACTATGAAAAACGATGCCAAAAGGTTGATCCTTGATACGGCCTGCTTGAAAGTGGTACTGTTAGCTTTCTGTCCCACTAAGGACGGATCTGCCGCAGCGAAAACGGTCGACCCGAAGACGTGAGGGAAACACAAGTTTATTACACGCTGCTCTCCTCTGTGAACGTGTGTATCTGTGCGCTCTATTTAGCAGCGCGATGTTATGCCGTTCTTGAGAACCTCAGCCGATTCATACCTGCGTCTCGCCATCATGTTTCCCTATCCGTTTCACATCACACACAAGGGGTCTCCCAGCCTTGTTCTTCAACAGACTTCGATCGCCCTGCCCATGACCTCCCTGCTCGGCACCCGCTGCTGCCGCCAAGTTCCTGCGGTCACGCTCGCCAATAGTGGACAGCAACGTACTTCGCGATCGCCAGGAGCGTTCCCAAGCAACGTCTCCTCCCTGTCGTCGATCTTAGTGTACCCCAGATCTTCCTGTGTAGGGAGCCAAGAAGCGCAACCGCTTTGCTGGCAGTCCTTTGTCAACAGCGCGGCAGAACAGGCGCAGTCTCGTCACGCAGACGCACCTCACTCCTTCTTCTTCTCGCTCGCGTCGCCTGTTCCTCGCCTCACCTTCCCTCCTCCAGTCTTCTTGCCTGTTCGCATCCCTCTGACCAAGCCCAAGCACATCCACCCAAACCCCAACACAACCGCCACCAACGTCCCGACCTGCACCCACCCTCCCCACTCCGGCCCCAACACCGGCACCCTGATGCTCTCCTCAAGCAGCATCGTCGCACTCGCACCAGAGGCAGGCGGAACATGATAGAACATAGTCTTCGGCCCGAACAGCCCGTCATACCCCAAATTCACGCGATCGAACGGGTTCGTGCTCATTTTCAACCCTTCTTCGGCTTCGCAGGCCCAGAAGATGATGGGGTAAGGGACTGCGAGATCGACGTAGCTGCTGCTGCTGCTGTTGGCTCCGCTCCCGTCCTTCGGTGTGGATGTGGAGTTGGGTGGGGTGGGTGCCTGGAGGTACCGAAGATGTAGCGGTATCGTGGCCGTCCAGTCTTTCGTGTCCCGGCGTTCCATCAGCGTGGTACGGCTTGTCGGAGGTGAAGGCGGAAAAGCGAGTTCGATGAGCGCCGCGGAACCCCAGCGCTCGACGACCCAGTCGGGCGCTTCGAGGTCTTGCTCGCCGCTGAGACTGCGTAGAGCCTTTAGGTTGTGCTCGGAGAGCAGAGCAGCGTCGTCGAGCTGGTAGCGGTCCAGGAACAGGGCGGAGGGGAGGGTGAGGTAGGCGTGCAGAGCGCAGGAGCCGTCGTCTTTGGGCGGTGCTAGGTGTTGGCGTGGGAGCATGATATCGAGATTCGGATGCAGACCAGTAGGCTGTTGGAAATTGATGGAAAATGTTGCCGGTGTTGAGGGAGGGAGAGGGTGGTGACGGGAGGGAAAGGAGAAGAGGGTGCCGCCTAGATCACATCACATCATTAGCAATTCACGGTACTTATAGGAGTTCTGTCTAAGGAGCTTACCAGGCTTCTCATCCTCGCCCACAACCGTCAGAAATCCACCTAACTTCAATTCTTCGGGCTCATCCGCCTTCTCTTCCACCAATACTCCCACCTCCAACCCATCACCCTCCGCCCAAATCCTCGCCGGCGTCCTCGCAGCCTCGGCGGCAATCCCTTGCCTCCAGACGGCTGTCAAAGTTACCGCATGGCTGATGGTATCATAGTCAATATCAATGTAGCTTGCATAACTCAGACTCGCCACTTCGTTCGGACAAGGTCCTCGGAATACTCCAGGGCAGAACGTCCGAGCAAGCCAGGTCTGAAAGTGGAGGAGCTTGGGTAGGCGGTGGAAGTACTGGAGGGAGGAAGAATGGGCGAAGCGTTCCGAGAGAATGGGTGGCGTACTGAAGGAGGCCAAAGCGGAGTGGCATTTCAGGGAGGGGGAGAAGAGGGTATGGAGGAGGGGGCAGATGTCGACGCTGCAAGAGTAATTAGAGACGTATGGCAATTGGGATATGATGTGCCGACGTACTCCGTTTGTGAGCGTCGAGGCGTGAAGAAGACGTGAAGGCCGGGTGGTAGGCGGGAGACTAGTGGCGAGGAGGCTTCGTAATTCATGCGCGAAGTGTAGCGGATGTGGAGTTCATGGATGCCGTGGAAGAGATCGCGTAGCTGGAGATGATTAACGAGAGCCTGAAGAGTCTAGGAAAGATCCAAAGCAAGTCTACCTCGACTGGCAGCTCGCTCAAGCCTGCTGTAACTCGCTTCTCAACCGCTGGGGGCTCCGCTGTGGTGACATTGACGCCATTATCGCCGAGAAGGATATCATCAGGGCTGAGGGTAGAGTCCTCGGGCAGCAAGTATGTTATGCGCTGTTTCATCTTGACCTCTGTTAGGAGACGAGTTCATTCACATGCGATTTTGTGAATGTCGTCTGGATGGCTTGGCGGACCGGTAGCTATCGGGCCGAACCAGCTCAGGGAGCTTCACGCTTCAACTTCTTCAAGCTCCCCCATCGCCAGCCCGAAACGGAACAAAGAGCACCTCCACCGCCCAGTACACGAGCTCAACCGGAGCTGACACTCGGCAATGCAATCCCTCCGCCAACCCCTCACTCGCGCCCTCCGCTCCAACCCGTCCATAACCCGCTCCGCCTACGCCTCCGTCGCATCCGGCACCGGCTACGCCAGCACCAACAAGAATCTCCGCCTCACCTCCGAAACCAAGGTCATCTTCCAAGGCTTCACCGGCCGACAAGGCACCTTCCACGCGCAGCAAGCGATCGAATATGGCACCAATGTCGTGGGCGGCACGAACCCCAAGAAAGCCGGCACCGATCACCTCGGCAAACCTGTCTTCGCGACTGTAGCCGATGCCGTAAAGGCGACTGGAGCGGACGCGAGCGCGATCTTCGTGCCCCCGCCGCTCGCTGCAAAGGGCATCGAGGAGGCGATTGCGGCGGAGATCCCGCTGGTGGTGTGCATTACGGAGGGCATCCCGCAGCATGATATGGTGCGGATCACGGATATGTTGAAGACGCAGGGGAAGACGAGATTGGTAGGGCCAAATTGCCCGGGTATCATTGCGCCGGTGAGTACACCCTCTTCCGATGTTGAGACTCTTGCGCTGCAATGATGAGAAGAATACACAAAACAATGATAGGAAGAGTATGACCCGCCATTAAAACGGCGGGCTTGATTAGAACTGGGAATCTCTCTGATACACACCTCCACCCCAACCCACTTTTCAGACCGCACAAACTACTGCAGTTCAGCTAACACCTCAACTCGCAGGGCCAATGCAAAATCGGCATCATGCCCGGCTTCATCCACAAACGCGGCCGCATCGGCATCGTCTCCCGCTCCGGCACCCTGACCTACGAAGCCGTGAACCAAACCACGCAAGCCTGCCTGGGCCAATCTCTCGTCGTGGGCATCGGCGGCGATCCCTTCTCGGGAACAAACTTCATCGACTGCCTGCAAATCTTCCTCAACGACCCGGAGACAGACGGCATCATCATGATCGGCGAGATCGGCGGCAGCGCGGAGGAGGACGCGGCGGACTTCCTGAAAGCGAATAACACGAGTAATATGCCCGTTGTCTCGTTTATCGCCGGTATCTCGGCGCCTCCGGGCCGGAGAATGGGCCACGCTGGCGCGATTGTGTCCGGTGGGAAGGGTGGGGCGGATAGCAAGATCAGCGCGCTGGAGGCCGCGGGTGTGGTGGTGGAGAGGAGTCCGGCGAGTTTGGGCAAGACGCTGCGGGAGGAGTTTGTGAAGCGGGATATGATATAGCGGGGCTGTGGCTAGGAGTGTGCGGGCAGTGTGTTCTTGCATGTGCTTGCGCCTTTCTCCGGCGCGTGATGCGTATGTGTGCATAGTGTGTTTCGTCAGCATAAGGGGGCGTTCTGTAGCGAGGGGATGCTGCGTATTATTCCCTTCCTAAGCATACCGTCTTCTCCTTAGCTGTGGCTCGTAAGGGTAGGCATCAACAGACGTTGGCGGTCGTCTCCCTCACGCCGAATTTGCTCACGCCGCTGTATAGCTTACCAGACGTGTAGGGAACTTTCTCGTCTCGGAGACGGCGTGGCATCATTCTCCGTACCTCTCCCGTCGTCGACTGGTCTCGGGGACGAGAATGTTCCTTAGAGGTCTGGTGAGCTATACCGCAGCGTAAAGGGATTCGCTACGACGGAGATGCCTGTCAATGTCCATGGAGGTTCTGGTAAAATAAAACGCACAACTGAGCTATCTTTACGATACTCTACTCTCGACCGCTAAGAACGGCAACGCAATGGCCGCTGAAACGACGCAAATCTCCAAGCAACCTTATGCGAACATAACGACAAGCAGCAGCCATCTCCGCGCCGCCACCACCCCCCCCCATGCCCGCGTATGGCCTCACCACCCCATGCAAACCTCAAGTCCCGCGGAAGAGAAACTGCATATCCTCCGGGGTAAGCTTCTCCATGGACGTCTTATCATTATTAATCGTCCCATTAATCATATTCGCCTTCTTCTCCTGCAACATCACCATCCGCGACTCCACCGAATCCTCAATGCACAGCCGCGTGATGACGCACGGCCGGCGCTGCCCGATGCGATGGCAGCGGTCCGCCGACTGCCACTCCGCGGCCGGGTTCCACCAGGGATCGACGATGAAGACGCGGGAGGCCTCGGTCAGGTTCAGCGCGACGCCGCCGGCTTTCAGCGAGACGAGGAAGACTTCCACGTCCGAGTTGTTCATGAAGTACTCGATGCTGCGCTGGCGTTGGATGGGCGTCATGGAGCCGTCGAGCATGACAGTGTTGAAGCCCGCGCGGCGGAGACGCCATTCGATGAGCTGCAGCATGGAGGTGAATTGCGAGAAGACGATGGATTTGAGGGTCTGCTTTTTGGAGCGCAGCTTGTACAGATCGTAGACCAGCATTTCGATTTTGGTGGAGCTGGTCCAGTTCTCCATCTTGATGCGGTTGATGATCGACGACTTCTTCACCACGTCCTCGTCCTGCTCGATATCGGGCTGATCCAGGTCGATGGCGAGCGCGATATGGCAGCGAGGGCAGTCGGCATCGCCTCCGGTCTCCTCGACGGACTGTAGGTACGATTTGACGCAGCTCCGGCAGAAGTCGTGCTTGCACTGTGAGCGGATGGCCTCCTCAGCCACCTCGTCGCAGATGTTGCACACGAGTACATTCTGTCCTTCCTGGGCGTGCCTCTTCAACAGCAGATCCGGGTGGTTGGCGACCTGGCGCATCTGCATGATGAGACCGAAGATGTTGGCGTAGTTGTTCAGCATCACACCCTTGGCTACGTATGTGTCGAACTGGCGGGCTGTGTTGCTCATGATGCTGCTGCTGAAGTCGCGTTCGATCTCGCCAAAGAACCTGCATTGTCAGTCAGCTACAGTCACCTAGAATCCAGCACGGAGGACTCACTCGTTGTGAACGATGACCTCCTTGGGCGGCAACTCCATGCTGCTCGTGTAGTCTCTCTTCATGCGCCTGAGCATGATCCGAGCCGTGATCATGTGGAGCTTTCTCATAGCCTCAGTGCGATCCTCCGCTTCCTCAGACTGCGTGAGGGGGTTGAGAAGCTCCTGGTTGAACACCGACACATGCTCCATGCCGCTGTGCTTGCAGCTCGCGCACATGTGATCGTCGTCGAGCTTCCAGTGCAGTATACTACACGGGCAGCGCTTGCAGAAGTAGTCCGCGAACGGCCGCACCTCCAAGAACCTCAGCAAGGAGAAGAACTCGCCGATGCGGTTCTGTACAGGCGTGCCGGATAAGCACCATTTGTACGTGCCTTTCAGGGCGAAGCACGCCTTGGCCACACCTGTCGTTCGAGACTTAATGCTGTGAGCTTCATCAAGAATCAGGCGGTGGAAGTGGATGGCGTGGATGGGCGAGTCCTCCTTGACGATGTTCTCGCCACGGCTCCAGCCTTTCGTCTCCTTGCGGTGCAGCGACTCCAGGCTGTTGTACGAAATCGTGATGACATCGAACTTCTTCAGAGCCTGCACGCTCATGCCCTTGACCTTTGAGTTCTGCCCGTGATAGACGAGGACGTTGAGCTTGCCGTCGGTGTATTGATCAATCTCCGTGGACCACTGCATCAGGGCGACAGGCGGTACGATCACAAGAGTCGGATCCTTTTGCGGGTAGTCGGACATGATGAGAGAAACGGCCTGGATGGTCTTTCCCATGCCCATCTCATCTCCGAGCAAGCCGCCCTTGTAGTGCGTCTTCTCCTGCCTCGTCATCCAGTCCAGACCTTCGAGCTGAAAGACCTTGAGCTTCCGGGAAATGGAATCAGGCTGTTGGGCTGGCACGGGCTTGAGGATGGGAATGTCCCCGAGTTCGTCCCACATCGTCTTGATGCGTGGGTGAGATTTCTCGAGCTTCTTCCTCTCGCGTTCCTTGCGGGTCAGCATCATTTCCTCCAACTCCCCAGCAATGTTTGCAGCGTCTTCGGCGGTGTAGTTGCCGAATTGACGACCTAAGCGCCCACGCCGGCCTACACGACGCCGTGTCTTGGTGCGTTTGATGGGCGCAGCGGCCGAAGCTGTTGCTGAGCTTCGTAGAGGAGCATCCAATCCCTCCGACTCGTTGTCACTAACACCGGTGGAGACGGCCTCGGATTCGGTCATGAGAAAGTCATCCTCGCTGTCGAGCTCGCTAAGCGGCTCAAGCTCGGACTCACTGTCCTCAATCTTCGTCTTGAGCGTCT